>JAZHYW010001727.1:0-148871 GCA_037355805.1 Ixodes ricinus | reverse complement strand
AGCGGTTCTGTATTGAAGAAAAAGACTACCTGAAATCGTTTGCCCGCGACCCTCGGGACCACCAATATCCAGAAACGATTTTTGAATAGTGATGCGCGGAGCAGTCGTAAAGAGGACTTTAAAAATAGCGGGGAAGCCCAACCCTCTCGGCGAAGAGGGAGAGGGGAAGCAGTTGAGAGAGGGAGGAACGTGACGTCACACTATGGGCTTTCCGTCCCGCGGCGGCTGCACCGGCTTGCCCTTCTCCGGTGATAACGCGAATAATGCCGCGCGCGCAACTTTGACTTAATTTGAGATGACTTGGTTTGAATTAAAAGCTTTGGCTAGATGGCGCAGAGTCGCCAAACCCATGTAAAGGGTGCGCTTGTATCTGTTTGTCCATCCATACGTACATGCCTCCGCTCTCTTTTGGTGTAGATCTCACGCGTGATTTTTAGCGAGTGCTCGGCAAGCTCGGCAAGGGTGCTCGGCGTTTTCAGCGGTTTTTGCAATATTTCTCCGCCCTTTGTTGACTGTTTTGTTGATCGTATTATGGGTGTTCCGTCTTCGGCTTTAGTTTTTGCTGTTTGTGCGTCCCTTCGCCGTGGCAGGCGTGCGGCAATGCCAGCCGTGTGTGCGGCAACGTGGAGTAGTTTCAGCTCTTCCCGGAGAGCCGGCCCGTTTCACGTTCACGCTTTTCCTGCCGGCCCCAGGATCGCGAAGTTATGGAGTCTCCGCCATACAGAGAGACAATTTCAAGCCCAGCAAGTGGAGCGTGCTCTGCTCGGCGCATTCTACGGCCGATGCATACGAGGGACGAAGTGTGGCTTATGAAGAATATGGGCCTGGACTACAAGCCACGACTGAAGCAAGACGCTGTGCCAACCATTTTTTCGCACAAGAGGAAACAAGCTCAGCGCACGCCGGGTTGCATTTGCGAAGAGAAGGCGGATGGAGGTAAGCCGCATTCGGTCAGACTTCTAGAACCGTAATTTTCGCCGGGTTATGCTTGCACTCGAACGGAGCTCGCTGGCCAGGCGCTCGCAACTTCGCGCGCGTTGCCGTTGCATAGCCGGTCCGCAAGCGCACATTCAAGCACCGAGCAGCTGTTGAGGCGTCATGCCCGCCTCTTGGTGAAGCCGAGTTTCAGAGTAAAGTTCGAGCGTGGGAAACGCACCGGGCGCGAAGTGCACTGAATTGAGTACGGATGTTTTTGTCAGATGGCACTTGAATGCTCGAGTAGCAGCTAGCGCCGTCGATCGGCTCCCTGAACACGGTCTCGAAACAACAGATAGAGAGATGCGAGTTCCAAAACAGCAATTCAGCACGACATTCGTTCAATGCTGTGAATGAGAAATGCTGAAGCGGGTAAAGACTACACCACAAACAATGCAGCAAACCTGTGCCAGATTTCTGAGGCAATTATCTGCCCAATCGTCTCTTCAATTATAAGCTTTAGAGCATCTGCATACCTTGATTTTCAATATGTTGAGGGCAGCGGGTTCGTCGGTTATCCGAGAGTAACTTTTGTGGCAGAGTATTATTATTGACCGGATTGAAAAAATTTAAATGAAACATATTAGTTTGAGGTTTCTAATTATTTTACCTTGCTTTCATGCTTGAGTTATTCCTAGTCTTTGTACTTCGACATAAATGTTGCCAAACTGCCCCTGATCAGATTCACATTTGTTTTTCAGATTGTTTCAGAGCTTCTCTCTGCACCGGCTGGACCCTCCACAAGCTGCTCTGTTGCTCTGCAGATACCGGCAGAGCCGTTGACTGAAGCCATGATCTGCACCGAGCCAGTGGCTGTGGGGGCAGCGGAGGGTGATTGCCCAGATGCGAGTGCTCCCCTGGACTTCAGTGTTCCCCAGTGTGAACAGCGACGACCTTGAAGCCCTCTAAGCGGGATAAAAGTGTGCAGGTGTTAGTGAGGCCAGGGACAAAGTCATGCACACTCAAGCAAGGGCTCCTGCACGATCCATTGGTATGAGAGTGATGCAGTGAACGTGCATTTCAGCAAAATATGTACAGATTATGTGTATAGACCATTCTGTAAATATTCAGCGCTCCAGCTATCTTCTCAATTTGTTGTTATAGTAATCTGATTCGTGGTGCCTGAAGGTTTACCCACGAATAGAAGATGCAGTTAATTTTGTTTGATATTTTTGCGATTGCAGAATGCAAAGGCGGCAGAACGGTAACAAAACAGGGTACATACCACCTTTGTCATGTGTTCTTTCTGCTTTCTTTGTGTTCTGAAGCCAAAATTGTAAGAGGGAAGTCATTGTGTTGCTTCCAGAATGTCTGGAGCGTACGAGTCGGTACGACTATGCCTGACCATACGTCAGAAGACTCCTAAAAGCTGTCACGTCTTGCGGAACAATGTGGTATCGTTGAATATTAATTTAACCATAAAAAAAACACAATATTTGCAAGTTCTGCCTTGGCATAAATTATACTGTACATCTATTCTTTCCAGAAAGCTGGATTTTTGTTTGGGTGGCATGAGATAATGGTTTCAGTTCATGACATATCTTGAACCAAAATTTAATCAGCCGAGGTGAGATGCATTTCTTAATTTGTAAGAACTTAAATTTTTTAAGTTCATCTTTTGTGCATAATCTATATATGTTCTACTTGTTTACTTTCAGGGGTGCAGACATTCTTCCCGTACACTAATGCAGCTTGCCAGACAAGCCACTGGAAGCCGAAGAAGCTGATCCAGGGGAGAGCTCTGACGAGTTGGGCGAACCAGACAGGGAAGATCCTGGAGCGAAGGATGACAAGGACTACATCCCCTCAGAGGAGTATCGAGAAAGGTATGCGTAGTGAACACAAATGGAAACCATATAGTGGTAACCCAAATGAAGAGTGAAAGACATGCCATTGGGAGAGCTTGTAAGCAGGCAGTTGGAATTACTAGCAGACCAGCCAAATTAATATTTTGTGTGACATCACTTCATAACTTGTCATAGTGAGAAGTGTGATGACCCCGAATGGAAATGTCCGAGTGGACATGGTCTTCTGGCTCGAGGTGCCAGAGGAAAAAAGTGGAAGAGCTATTCAAAAGGCAATTAAAACAAGCAGCAAGACAGTATGAGCAAGACGCATTGTTTCCAAGTTTATTGCCAAATTCTCCAAGCTTTGCACAGATGGCCAGTTCATAAGAAAATCTACCTATCGAAAGTTACTTAGACAGTCTCTTGAGGCATACAGTTTTAGAAAAAAGTAGGCGTTTCACCAAATGGATGAAGATTGGCAAATCAGCTTATGCCACGGTTTTGTTACTGTTTAAAATTCCCTAAGAGAACACCGGTAGTACTGACAACGCTCATTACGACATTTGCGTCGAGAGCACCACCAAGTTTGAATTCCACGGACAAACTTCATGAACTGCTATAAAGTATCAACCACTTTTTTTTTCTTTTCTTAAAATGTTTTCCATTTTTGCTCACTCCCCCCTAGCTACTTTAAACACATTTTTCCTTGAAGGACTCAACTTTCTGTTTGGGCCCACTTCCTAAGATGAGTTTGGGGTCCCTTGGTTCAAATGCTTTCATTCCTTCTTGATGCAGCTTCGCAGAGCCACACACTGCTCCCGATAACAATCGTGTGTTCTTGGTAGCAGAGGTCCAATTTCGGCAGCTGTTCAAGGTGTGCCCGAAGTGCTATGCCAGCTGTCAAGTCTCCATCGAGTGTGAGGGAACTGTGGTTGAAGTCATTTCCAAGTGCCCGGCAGACCACCACAGCTACTGGGTCAACCAGGATGTGGTCAACCAGCAACCTCTCCTCAACTTGCTGCTGTGTGCAGGGATCCTGTTTGCAGGATGTAACCCCACAGCCTCTCTCAGAACACTGTCAAGTATAGGCGTGCAAGTGGTCTGCGAGAAGACATTCTTCAACTTGCAGCGGGATCACCTCCAGCCAGCTATTGACACAGTGAGAATTGACTTAATTCTGTTCTGTAATGTTGTTAGCCAAAAACACTAACACCCCAGTTACTGCTGAGTTTCAAGTTTTAAATTCAACAGATGCTAAAAAACACACACACGAAATATGCTATTTATTTTGCAGGTGTGGAGCCAAGAACAAGCAGCACTGTTGGACCAGGCAAAGAACCGTCCCCTAAAGCTGGCCGGAGATGGTCGGGCAGACTCGCCAGGATTTAGTGCCAAATATGGCACTTACTCTGTGCTTGACCTGGACACAAACAAGATTGTTCACTTCGAGCTTGTGCAGGTATGAATGTCGCATTCTGTACACCTTTCAACATTCATTACAATAATAAGGAAATTTTACCTCATTTGATTATTTGTATTTGAAATTACAATACAAAAGGAACATATTGTTGAGAGGGCTTTGTATCATCAAGTCTAATGAGCCAGGCGTTTTTAGTGTAGGTTGTTATGCATGTTGGCAGACAAAGCAAGCAAACTCTTGTAATAGCGTTGTCCCACTAGAGCGACAAACACCGATTTTAACCCGGCGACATCACAAAGTTCTGTGTCACTGATCCTGTCCCACTGTAACAGCCAACACCCCCACGAACGCCGACAAGCATTGACAAACAATCGACGACTGACAAGTTCTTGTTTGTCATGAACTTGAAGCGCCACGAGCAGTCCCACCAAGGAATATCTCTCGGAGACAAACTTATCCTCCTCGCCTGCTTGTACCCTCTGTCGCCTCTCGTGCCACCCTCGTTCCTTCCAAAGCTCGCTTTGCCACTCTACCTTCAAAGAAGGCCTTCGCGGCCACTGATCGTTTTCGCATTTCGTGTCCCTCGGTGGCCGCCAGCAAGACTGCCAGCGAGCAAGACGAGCACTAATGGGCGATTCACACAGTTGCGTTGAGTCCAACCGAGTGCCAGGGTTGCTACGGCACAATCTGTGCCGGCTCCAACAAAACGGGGTAGAAACCGGTTTTGTTGAAGCCGACGCAGCTGTTGCCTTAGAAACCCTGGCATTCGGTCGGACTCAACGCAAGTGTGTGAATCGCCCATTAGGGCTCGTCTTGCTCGCTGGCGGTCTTGCTGCAAAAGGAATTTGCTGTGGCTGGGTTTGCTCGCAAAAACCTGGTGCACGAGGTGGTGCTTCGTGATGCCGAGGTCTACGCCCCGGCATCAAGATGGATACACTGGCATTCGAGGACTGACCAAAGTAAGACCACTCACCACGAAGTAGGACACGACGTTCCGGCGAGCCATTCCGGCAGACAAGAGACTTGTCATCATGTTCTGTGATAGTCGTGGTGCCGTATGTGACCCAAAAAACGCCTGCCTTCGATCATTTGAATATAAACACCCTTGAAATCGGTGTGAATTCCGTGGCGCTCGCCTCGAATGCCTTAAATGACCCAAACAACAAACGATTCGGCAATTCTCGTTCGTAAAAAGTTTGGTGTCGATTTTCATGACAGTTTGCAGAAAGTCGCCAACAGCAAATGAAGACTAGCAGAAGCTTTAATTAAGAAAGAAAGTAAGCGTGTCTGTCAACATGTTTTCTGCCCAAAGAGCGGAACACGAAAACCGCATCCCCCGACTGTTTGTCTGTCTATTTTGAAGTGTTTTCTTGACTACTTCAGTCTCGCTCGGAAACAAGTTTCCTTGTCCCCATGTTCTGCGTCGTGTCTGGCAGGTGGGACGGCAGACTCCGACAAACAAGCTGTCAATGTCGTTTTTCGCTGGTTGTTGCTGTCGTTTGTTGCTGTTTGTTGCTCTAGTGGGATGCAGCTATAATTAGCAGCAAAA
Organism: Ixodes ricinus; assembly: GCA_037355805.1. Classification (NCBI taxonomy): domain Eukaryota; kingdom Metazoa; phylum Arthropoda; class Arachnida; order Ixodida; family Ixodidae; genus Ixodes; species Ixodes ricinus. The sequence goes on along the minus strand of JAZHYW010001727.1, from coordinate 143,140 downwards.
TCTACAGGACACAATATCTAAAATTTGCTTTAATAATGTACCAAGGATGATGCAAATGGTCCCAAAATATAGACACCTGGCTGCAGCATTGCCTTTCATTACTGCAGTTACGTAACTATGCCACAGCTACATGCTTTTTTATGCTAAAATTGAACGAAAAGAGGAGTCATAATTTTAGTTCTCCTTCTGAATGTCTTCATCAGAAAACGTAATTAGCAAATCTGTGCAAGAAGCATCCGAGATTCTAACACTTCTGATTCATGGTCCATGTTGCGTGTGACATGTTTTTGTGTGTTTTTTTGTGGTGGTTTTAATGTGCAGTCTAATGAAGTTGGTGGGAGCGGTCGTATGGAGCTGGCAGGCCTAAAGAGGAGCTTCAGCTTTCTGGAATCCCAGGGCCTGGTTGTTGAGCTTTTAGTCACGGATCGTCACGTCCAGGGCAAAGCTTTCATGAAGAAGGAGAAGCCAAATGTCCGCCATGAGTTTGACGTCTGGCACGTTGCAAAAGGTACTCTTTTTCTCTGCTAACATTTTGTCTTACTACCCAAGGATGTCCTCCTCATGTCAGAATGTAGGAGCTAATGACACATCAAAAAGTTCAATTAAATTATTGCAGTGTGCATTCTAATTGAGATAATTTCAAACTAAGGCCAACCTAAGCGTGGAAGAAGTAAAAAGCTGTAGAAACCTCTCGGGGACTACATGCGGCCAGTGGGGCTGAGTTGGCATGAACAAGATGTAAGAGCATACATAAAATTCTCTGGGGCAAATGTCAAAATGCAAAGTTTATTGTAATTCTATTTTTGGGTTTGAGTTGATGTTCATGCAGCACTTAGTGGTATATGTCATGTGGTCCACTGCCTCTCTAGTCTGGTTAAACTACAGAGCAATTTGATGTCTGCCAGAAGAGAAAACAGTTTACTTGTTCCATCCAACTTGACGGGAAGCTACGAAGGTTCTTGAAAAAAATGAGTTAGAAGTGATGTATTTTTACCCCGTGAACCTGAACACCCAAACCATTTGCTGCGCAAGTATTGTTAAACGCGAGAAAACGCGAAAGACAGTCGCTGTACGTGACGTCATCGACGGATCTTTTGGCTGCCCAAGGCTAGGGAGGCGGGGCTTCAGCCCTATTTTGAAATTGCTCTTATGACTCTCCGGCACGTCGCATTGAGACATAATTGTGATATCTGTTATTCTAAAGGCCAAATGAACGCAATTCAAGTGTTTTTACTCAAATGCAGAAGCGCCCCATCTTCCCTTTAATAAGAAGCCTCTAAAACACAGACTCCTTATTGCCTCTTTTTTTTATTTTATTCCCTCTCTCCAGGTATCAAGAAGCAGCTGCTTGCGGCCATTAAGATCCCCATCTGTGCTGAGCTTGCGCTCTGGAGCAGGTCAATACAGAACCACCTTTACTGGGTGGCTGCTTCCAGCGAAGGGAGTTCGGATCTGATTGTCCCCAAGTGGCTCTCCGTGCTGAACCATGTGCGAGATGTTCACTCTCACCGTGATCCCCAGTTTGCCTCATGTGACCACGGCGAGCTTGAGCCCAGGGATTGGCTCTCTGATGGTATGTGTAGAGCTTTGACATTTGTTGATCTTTTCGACTCATTTAGCATATCATACAAGCTACGTGCATTTTCCCTGACTGTGGCGTTCTCCCCTAGACTCGGCAGCTTTCGAAAAACTGGAAAACATCGTGACGAAGAGGTGCCTGCTTGCTGACCTTCCAAAGCTCTCCACACGCTTCCAGACCTACACTGTGGAGGCGTTTCACAGCCTGATCATCCACTTCTGTCCGAAGTCCTGTCACTACTCGTACAAGGGGATGAAAGCGAGGTAACTAGCAATGCACAAAATGTTTTTTGGTATGTCAATAGCTGCTAATAGTTGTTTAATTCTTACATGAGGCAATTGGAAGAAATGCAAATATTCAATAAAAGTTATACCTTGTTTTTTTATTTGGCTAAAATCAGCACAATCTCAGTTGCAGGGAAGCATACTCAGCACAGGGAACGTGCAGCTATCTGCAAAATGTTTTTGCAGATCTCGTAGGCATCCTACTCATTTGGCAACAAGCAGGGTGCTAATGCAAGAGCACTTTGATACTAATTGTGTGAAAATCGTTTCGCCATTCCAGAACCAAGCTTGCGATTCTCCATTACAACGAGAACGGCAACAGGCCGTATGCATTGACGGAGGAGGGCGAGGAGCGTTTCAGGGTCAAGTACCCGAAGGCCAACGGAGGAGAAGGAGTAGCAGTGCAAGAAAGAAAGGAGCCAACTCATGGTGTGCATTGAATATCATTCTTGTTTATTTAGCTTGCCTGCATCATTCAAATTTGCATGTTAGAAGTGGAAAATGAAAGTGACTACCGTATTTACTCGAGTAATAGCCGCACTATTTATGAACAAGGCCCTTGCATCTGCTTTCCCGCAAAACACATATACACCCAATCATCGCGATGCGCATAAATTACATAGCCAATAACTAGTTCAAGAACACGATTCTCCACACAAATGGAATCTTCACAGATGGTATCTTTGCACAAGGATGTTATCTCTATCCTGTAAACCACTGGAATCATGCTGTCGATTGGGGTGATTGGCAATTCGCGTGCTCCGCGGAAAAGCGAAGCCTCAGGTTTTCTTCATAAGCAGTGCGGCTATTACTCGAGTAAATACGGTACTTGTACAGAATAGTCTGGCCATACATCAAAATTTGTCATGGTCATCAGTGCTTGTGTGACGACAGTTCGTATGAGCTGGAACATTCATTGCAACAATTTGACACTTTTCAAGGGAACAAAAACAAGTTTTACGAAACCCAATGTTTTTTTGTTTTGTTTTTTCATTTTGTCAGACTACGTGAAGAGGCTTCTGGACGTGCTGCGAGAAGGGGCCCAGAGGAAGACCCGTGGCGTCAGTCTCATCACACCCTCCGTGGTTCCGCCGCCGCTCTGCAGCTCTGCAAAGAAAGTTTCCAAGGCAGAACTGATCCAAAGGCACAAGAGGAGGTTCAACAAATAAGGTCCGTATGATCTGTGGCGAGGTTCTACAATTAGCAAATTTTGGTTGAGTTATCCGTCCTAATTTCTATATTCCCATTGCAGGCCCCTTTTGCAGTTGAGCTGCTTAGCACCTTGCTTGGAGTTAAGTTGTTGCTCCTCCCGGTGGTGTGGGAGGCAGGTTCCACTCCGATGATCTGGAGCGTGGTGGCACAAACGTCGCTGTGTGACGGGTCGACTTGCTCCTTTACAACTCCCTACTTGTGAGACCATCGTTCCTCGGCCCAAGTCTCCCGAGATCTCCCACATCCCCCCCTCCCCTCCTTCGAAATCCAACCTTTTCCCTCTCTCACAGACCACACGACCAATCAGTTCAAATGTGACCGGGACTGGACCACTTACAGAAAAGACCTTCAATTACCACTTTAACGGACTGCAAACCAACACTTTTGGGCCAAATTGTTGTGATATTCGGAATCAGGGGATACAACTACGCTAGTATCAACCTCTATTTCGTTTTTTTAAGGGAGTGTTTCAGCTTCCCTTTAATGTTATTAGGTAACCTACCTGTGTAACACCAATGCACGAGGCATTGCTAGATCTATTTTGGACAAATGTTTCCACGGCGGGATAATATTCGGGTGTGATCGGGTAAACTATTAGTAAACATCAGCCCATTTTTATGTTTGCTGATGCAGGATTATACCTTAACAAAACCAATCCTATTAAGATTTACTTTAGAAACATTTGTGTCAATAAACTTGATCTTTTTGAAGAAAACATAAATTGTGAAAACTGGATTGCGGTGCTGTCCAGTGTGACAGCAGATGAGAGGTTGAATTGTTTTCTTGAAAGGTTTAGCATTCCGTACAACCGCTGCTTTGCCTAAAAACAAAATAACGTATTCCTCGTAAGTCTCAGAAACCCTGGGTGATGCCGAAACACGAAGAAGTATAGATAAAAAACTGCCCTCTATCATTGATATGTGCGGTCTAAAAATATGAAAACCATAGTCGTAAACCGTCAGTTGACGAAAACATTAAGACAAGCTAAACTTTTATATTTTAAAATTGTATTTCAAGGATTAATAATTATGATGTTACGTGGAAGAAAGTTGAATTGTATCTTGATCAACGTGAAGCGATTGAAGAGAAAATTACTACGATTAAAATTGATGGCACTAAAGGGTAGGGGGAAGTTTTAGCAGAAACTTTAATGACGAGTTTGTTAAACCAGTTCAAGGTGTGCACACTTCGATTGCTTCCATGTATCTGTTTCGTGTTTCTGACAATTTATTTTTGTTGCACTGATGAGGATGAGGCATTTTGCAGTTTTTAATAACCTAAAAAAGAGAGTCTCAATGTATACGATATTCAGATTAAACTAATTAAGCATTTATTAGGAAGAGTATACCACTCTTGGCCCACATTTTCAGCTTTGCAAAAAAGAACGGAAGATTCCCTAAAAGAAAAAGCAAGTTGTTGAAGTGACCGCGCTATATAAGGCGGGAGATATTAATGGTATTTCGGTAATTATAGACCAATTTACGTTGTACCTGTATTCGCAAAAGGATTAGAAAAAATATTCATCAAAGGTTATATTTTTAATTTTGTTTTATTTTATTTGAACAATAATGCCGGCCTACTTTTGCGGCCAAGGCATGTCAGTACATATGGGACATAAGTATGCAACAGCAGAGCTCTAGTTATACATTGCTTCAAAAAACATAGTTGAGAAAAGGGGCAAGGCATATAGAACAGACGCTCCCCAGTAAACAGCGGTAATACTTGGCAAGTGGATTCAAAACTCCCTCTAAGGCACTGACAAACGAGTCGAAGATGGCTCTGCCTGTAATGTTGTGAGGCAGGCCATTCCAGTCTCGGAATGTTCTAGAAAAAAAAGAGTAGTTAAAAATGTATTTTCTGCATTAAAGCTCTTGAAGAAGCTTTTCGTGCTTCTGCCGTGTGACTCAACTGAGATTGTACCCCGATAGTCTTCGAACTTCATTCCAATCTTATTCTGCGGGTCGATAACTGGGTTAATCCGGATAACGCATAAAGGGATGACTCAGACGTATGCATGCCGTATACATTATATGTAAATCGCAGTGCCTTTTTTTGTACTCCCTCAAGTTTGTCGATCAATGACTCATGAATACGGGTCCCATTAAATGTCCGTGTATTCCAATAAAGGGCGAATCAAAGTAGTGTACACCACAAGCTTGGATTCCGCAGTACAATGTCGCATAGTCCTCCGAAAGACTCCACAGTTTATGGGACGCTTTTGCTATGATGTGGTCTAAGTGAACAGACCAGCTTAAAGTAGATGTGATGGTAACACACAATTATTTATAAGTGACACTTGCTGACGGTACCGAGTTGATAAAATCGCAAAACGAAATTGAAGACTTGTTTCGTGTTACTCGTATTTCCACGCATTTTTTAACGTTGATATTTATCTGCCATGCTTGACACAAGGAAAACACAGATTGTAGGCTACTGTCTAAACATAACTGATCGAAATTGCATCACACTTCGGCAAACAAAACACACTCGTCGACGAAAAGACGGCACTGAATCCAGGGATTATCTACAAGCAGATACAAGCAGTACCGAGCCCTTGGGTACTCCTGAAAGAAGTGGCAAATCCAGGGACTCCGCTTTCCCAACAGTCACGTACTGTCGACGGTTCGTAAGATAGCAATCAACCCAACGAAAAAGGTAATCGTTGTCGAGCATCTGCTTAAAGGGATGCTGAACCGAAATTTTGATTGCAGAAAACAATGCAGAAGCGCAGAGCGACGCTACAAACCGAAAGTATCACTCATAAAGCGATATCTTCAATGGATGGTTTTATTTTCGGAAAAGAAGAGCGCGCTGGAACAAGGCTAAAAAGGCCCGTGACGTCGTGATTCTCGTTTCCTCCTTCTCTCGCTTTGACTCCGCGACAACGCGGAGAGGTAAGGAAGCCAGGCCGTTTCCCCTCCTCCTCGACTATTCTGCACGAAACGCGACGTCGCGATTCTCACTCAATCGCATCCTTATTTTACAAAAAATACGGCCATCCGTTCGAGATATCGCTTTATGAGTGGCATTTTGGGGTTTGGGGCGCCCCGTTGAACACTCCTGCTACCTTTTTTGGTGAAATCCAAATTTCGGTTCAGCATCTCTTTAAGTTTGAACAGTAGTTTCTGATGCGATACCCTGTCGAAGGCTTTCGCGAAATCTAAGAATACAGAATCCACTTCGCCATCGTTATCCACCGTTGCAGCAAATCCATGAAATGTGTGAAGAAGCGGAGTAACTGTTGAGTAACAACGTCGGAACCCATGTTGATCTTTTACCAAAAATTTTGCAGATTCTAAAAAAGTTACAGTGTGTTTAAATATGATGACAGTGATTGGGGTTTAATGGCGCCAGAGCGACTTTGGCCATATTGTGCCAAGAAAGTCATTTTAAATAGCCTAGCCGCTACGTCTAAACTTAGTTATCTATCTGTATCAGGTGCGAAAAGCCAATTGCATGTAGAAAACTTAAAACGCGAACATATAATAGTACCAAAGCTCTATCGCCAAGCAAAAAATAAGGATGAAATGGAAGGTGGTTTTGCAAAGTTCAGAAAAATATCTTCGACGGTGATGATCGAAAAATCTACAATTCCACAGGATGTGAAGGACAGTTAACATTTTCCCACACTTTTCACAGAGCTTTAAGTCTTCACCGCAGAGCAAGAGCAGGTGAGTCAATCGGGAATGACCAATTTTCAAGCGGCACAAAAGAACTTCCGAACGGCGGTTTTTATGGGAGGAACTCTCCCATACTTCTAAGTTACGCTTAATAACATGAAGTTTGTTATCAATCTGTGTGTCCCACTCCAGCTGCCATAACTTAATAATTGACTTGTTTAAAGCTGGCTTGAGGTCTTGGTGTTGCAGGCCAAAAGACGTTTTCTTGTAGTTTTTTGCAGAAAGTGCAAGGTGGTCTGTAGTCTCGTTACCAGGAATGCCCACATGACTGGGCGCCCAGCAGAATTTTATAAGTTGTCCTAGATGAAAAGCTTTGTTAACCTGAACACGAATCTGTTGCCCAAGAGCGTTCTTGCTGTCTGCTAAAGATGAAATAGCCAAGAGAATACTTTGGGAATCAACAAACAGAACTGCTTTGTTAATGTTATTTTCTAGACTATCATCAACAGCCATAAGAATACCATACAATTCAGCTGTGAAAATAGTTGCTAGAGGGTTACGTTGCCTAACTTTACTGAAAGTGAGAGAGTAAACTGCACGGCCTACGCAGGTAGGTGTTTTCGAGACACCAGTGTAAAAGTGGAGATAGTCACTGTATTTCTCCTCTAGCTCTGCGAACTCCCGCAAGAGAACAAGAGGAAGAACAACCTTTTTGCTGTAATACGAAAATAACCAATCACAAGAGATTGGCATCAAGTCCAAGGCGCAATTCTATAGGTCTGTCTTAACAAATGAGGCTTATTAAAAAGAAAGGTGCAGCGACCTTGCCATGCTCTCAGCCCGAAGGCTCAAGCGCCGAACAATACTGGGCTTATTCTCAAGAAGGCGCAATGATGGAGAGGTCTGGAGAGCGGAGAATGAAGGGTGGTGCCAATCACTATAAACTTTGTAGGCATAACAGAGACTAAGATATTGTCTGCGTCGCTTAAGGGACATCTGATGCGTTTCAGCATAGAGACTCAGCACGGGCGACGTGGCGAAACGCACCTGTGGCTAGACGCAGCCCCAGGTGATGGATTGGGTCTAACATGCTCAATACAGAAGGTCGTGCCAATGCATCTACCACTGCACCGTAATCCAACCGCGACCGCACAAGAGAGTTATTAATTCGCAGCAGGCATCGTCTGTCAGACCCCTAAGTTCTGTGCGACAGCACCTTAAGAATATTGGAAGGTCGTAGGCATTTTTGTTTTAGTTCCTTCAAGTGGGGTATGAATGTGAACTTTTTGTCGAATATCACGCCTAGAAATCGATGCGCCTCCTTTAGAGGGATGGCAAGGCTATTCAGATGTAAGGTAGGATCCGGTGACAACCCTCGCCGCAGCGAAAAAAGACCATATACGATTTTGTCGGGAGAGAAACGAAACCCATTTTCGGCTGCATACTTGCTCATCCTGTTGATTGTCAGTTGCAGTTGACGTTCGCAACTATGCAGATTGCAAGAAGAAACTGAAATTTGCACAGCACCAACGTACAAAGATTAAGATACTGTCGGTGGTATCACCTTCGCCAGGCTATTTATTTTAACTGCAAAATGTGTTACACTAAGCACCCTTCCCTGAGGGACACCACTCTGTTGAGAAAACACATCCGATAAGGTGGAGCCCAGACGGACTTGGAAAGTACGTCCCATTAAGAAGTTTTGTATACATCGCAACATGCGACGCCGAACACCGTAAGCGTCCAGATCCCGTAGGATCCCAAAGGGCAACGTCGTGCGGTGGCAAGGAAGTTCCGATCTACATCGAGCTGAACGACGTGCAACCCAAGTTCTTAAAGAGTCGGCCAGTGCCGTTCGCCCTTCGAGAGGATGTGACCAAGGAGTTAGACCGCCTGAAGAAGCAAGGCATCCTGGAGCCGACACAGTACTCCGACTGGGCCACACCGCTCGTCGTGGTGAGAAAGGAAAACGGAACTTTACGCCTGTGCGGTGATTATCGTAGCACAGTTAACAAGGCGGTTAAGAGCAACGTCTATCCACTACCGACTGTCACCGAGTTGTTTGCCACTCTAGGGTCAAGTAAGATATTCACGAAACTAGACCTAACCCAGGCCTATCAGCAGCTCGTACTTGACGACGAGTCATCAGAAATCCTCACCGTAAATACGTTGAAAGGACTATACAAAGTCCGCCGACTTCCTTTCGGTATATCTCTCGCACCAGGATTCTTCCAGCGTGTTGTAGACAGCTTGCTGTCAGGTATACCGGGAGTTGTTCGTATATCTTGACGATATCGTTGTCTCGGGCTCGACCGTGGTAGAGCATGATGAAAGACTAAGAGCAGTCATGCAGCGGTTGCAAGACTCACGTTTGCGGGTAAACAAAGACAAATGCGAGTTCTGTAAAAAAGCATAGAGTACTTGGGTCACAGAATTGATTCCACTGGCATTCACCCAAGTGAAGAAAAAGTGACTGCAATCGAAGAGTGCGCCGAGCCCAAAGAACAAAAAAGAACTACAAGCTTTTTTGGGACTAGACAACTTTTACAGCAGATTTCTTGAAGAGAAAGCTGAAGTTGCCGAGCCATTGCATCGCCTTCTAGACCAAGAAAGAAAATGGGCGTGGACGCAGGAGCATGAGAAAGTGTACAGGAACCTAAAAGGCCTTCTCAGCTCCGACGCAGTGCTAGTACGCTACGACCCAGCGCGTCCACTGGTCTTGTCGTGTGACGCTTTACCGGTTGGTGTTGATGCAGTTCTTTCTCACAAGAACGATGATGGTACAGAAGTGCCAATGGCTTATGCGTCACGGACATTGGGGCGAAGTGAGCGCAATTACGCTCAAATTGACAAAGAAGGGCTTGCCGTAGTTAATGGTGTGACGCACTTTCACCAGTATCTCGCGGGAAGATAATTCACGATCGTGACCAATCATAAACCGCTTCTTGGGATTTTTGACACAGACAAGCCAATGCGACAAATCCTGTCACCGAGGATGCTGCGGTGGAGCTTGCTGCTGGGAGCGTATGACTACAAGCTTGTGTTTCGACCAGGAATCGACAACCCCAACGCAGACGGGTTAAGCCGCCTTCCAGCACCAAGCGATGTCGACGAGCCAGTGCCACCAGGTGACGTGCTCCTCCTCGAGGCCGTCGAGTACCCCCACTGCAAGCAGCAGATATCGGAAAGCTGACAAAGCAAGACCCTACGCTGGCAAGAGTCAAGCAATGGATACTCTCGGGTTGGCCACGAGAAACCCTGGGAAAATCTTTTGCACCTTTTGAGGGTGAGACGCGCAGAACTTTCCTTGCATCGAGATTGTATTCTGTGGGGAAATAGAGTGGTCATTCCCGAGCAAGCCACAAGGAAGGTCGTACAATTGCTTCATGCCAACCACCCAGGATTGACAGCTATGAAAACGTCGGCCAGGGCGTACATTTGGTTGTCTAAAATCGATCAAGCAATTGAGGACTTTGTACGCCATTGCCAACAGTGCCAGGAAAACAGGCAGAGCGATCCCAAAGCACCTGTTCACTTTTGGATAAAGCCAGAACAGCCCTGGAGCCGCCTGCACGTAGATTTCGCTGGACCTGTTTGAGGTGGAAGTTACCTCATTGTGGTGGACGCATTTTCTAACTGGGCCGAAATCGAGATTATGCCGTCCACGAAATCAGCTGCGGTGATTACGGCGCTGAGGAAACTATTCGCGACACATGGGTTGCCCGACGTAATTGTTTCGGACAACAGAACGGCGTTCAAAAGTGCAGAAATGAAAGAATTCCTGAAACTTAACGCAGTCCGTTTCATCTACACAGTCCCGTACCATCCTGCGAGCAATGGCAGGGCAGAAAGAATGGTGAGGGAAATCAAGTCTGCCTTAAAAAAGCTAACTCAAGGCGACACACAGTGCAAGAGTTCACTTTTTTTTTTATTTAAGCAGTACACGACACGTCACTCGGACACCGGGAAGACTCCGGGAGAGTTGATGATGGGCCGAAGGCTGCGGTCTCCGTTGGACAGACTGCATCCTGACCTCCAGAGAGATCCAGGAGCGGATCAACCAAAGGTCAAGCGGTTCCACGTAGGCGACACCGTCTAGGCCCGGAATTTTGAGAAGAGACCACGATGGAAAGCAGAAAGGGTTGTTGCAGTGACGGGACCATTCTCTTACAAGGTCCAGCTGGCCAATCAAGAAGTTCATCGCCGCCATCGTGATCACCTCAGGAAGGCTTGGCTTGACTGGGATGACAACCTTGAAGCTGACGTTGACTACGACGTCACGCTGCCACCAGCGGCTGCGCCTGGACATGGAACACCACAAGCATCTCCTGCCAGGCGAAACCCAGAAAGACCTGTTCCTCAGGTTGGGCCATCATCAGCGGCTCAGCCGGAGCAGCCGCTCAGAAGATCAACACGAAAGCGACGTCCAGTCATCCGCTACGGAACTGTCCCACCTGAGGGGGAAAGAATGTAATATAGTGATCATTGTTGCATCATACAACAACGCCGTTGTTGCATGACCGGCAGGCGTGACCGGCGCGTGAACTCTGAGGTGCGCGAGATGTGCTCGTGCTCCTGTGGTTCGATCATCGGCAACCAGCCATGGTCGTTGAAGAGCGGCAGTCTTTATTAAAGATGTACGTTGCCGTTATGACTCTGCTTGCATAAGCTATAACACAAATTAAACTATTCGAGATACAATATTTTGTTTCCTTTGCTTGATCTTGATTGAATATTGCCCTTAATTTCTCAGGACAATACTTCATGTAATAACATCTACATAAACACAACTTGCTTTATAAACACTAGTTCAACAGTGTATAGTAATGTAACGTTAAAATCTACAGCAGGAATTGTTCATAATCAATAAAGGCATGACAAAGGAATGTGTGAAAATAATTATTTCTTTCATGAAAAATTCGAACGCCTCCAAAACAATCTCTTCTAAGTATCGGCGAACCAGCGCGCGTGAAAGGGTCTGCTTAGAGCTGATATTGCGAGTTGACTGAACGACTCTTAAATGAAACTCTGTTTGAATCTTTTTTATTTTCGCGTAAGGGGTCTTAGAATCCATCAACATTCAAGGAAAAAAAGAATGAAGAAAAGAATAGGGTGAAGACAGACAAAGGAACGTAAGACAGACAGAAGTGGAAGCGAACAAGATCGCGACCACGGCGAATGGACAATCAAGCGGGGCAAACGTTTTTAATTCATTAGTGTAACTAAACTTTTTGCTTATATTAACGTCATAATCATCTGTCTGAAAGCAGTGAAATTTTGGTACCAAAATCCGGTACAACAGTTAAATTTAAAATAAGAAACAAACTCTTCTTTTTTGCATTGGGATTATACCTTATTCAGACTCGAAGGCCTTCTCTCGGATGTGCCGGCAACCGTCTTCCGTAGCCTCAAACGTGACGACCTATGTCTGACGTTACGGGCAGATCGAAGCTATGTAAAATAATTCTGCTATACTAGTGTGTCTCACTGCGCACATAACGAAGAAATAAAAAAAGAAGTTAATATTGGGTTTGCGTTATTTTATTTTTAAATCTGGAGATTTTACTACATTTTTTTAAATAATCTGAGCGTATTGATGGTACCATCCAAGTGGCAAAAGTACAGAGCCCGCGCTGCCTTGGGCGCTGTGAAATTCGCTTTAGACACGAGGCTCCCAATTGCAGTAGAACGACCAAACTCTATTCGGTCACTTCTTTTTATATGGCCTGTTCCGTTTAAGAAAAAGAAGCAAAAAAAACTTGCTAATCTTTCTGCGTTTGGGCTCTGCGGCCCAACAATTCTCGCTGTTCCATCTTGCTCCTCAACAGATTCTGTTTGGCGTGGTCCAATTGTTTACTTGTGTGTCCTCAGCTCCATTTACAAGTCGACACCGGGAAAGACTTCTGGCATGTATTTCCACCAATTTCCCAGCGTCGAATCGCTGAGCCCCGCGTAGAAGAAACGGATACCAACGAAGCATTTTGTGAACGATAGATCTCCATCTACGGTTTCGTGCAGAGATGGCAGTACTGACATTAGTGTAATGAAATTACAGTAATTAAATTTCTTTTTGTGGTAATGAGTAAAGTAATGAATTGCTTTTCTAGGTTGGTAATTTAGTAATTTAATAAAATCCTTTGAGGCAGTAATTTCGAAAAAAATACTTCTTACATTTGTCATTGCATTTATCCCAAATGAGGAAGTTCGTTTGCGGGCGTTAAGGAAAAGAAAAAAAATAAAGACGTTTACAATTCTCTGTAATGCGAAATTAGAGCGTAGCTCTTCAGGAGGAGGAGGGGAGGGTATGCGTCTCCTCCCCCTCCCTCCAACCCTTTTCCTTTCCTCCTCGCCGTCCATTTAGCGGGAAATTTAGCGAAAAGTTTCCGCTTTGTCTATTGGAAAATTTAGCTAGAACTTTCATGCTAAATTTAGTGGGGGAATCGACGTCGCGTGACCTCAACACCAATTCAGTTTTCCCGCAAAATTTAGCGGCGAAACTGTGGCGTTCTTAATGCAACGCGCGCGGTTACGCCGACGCCGGCGCCGACGCTGCTCAGCCCGGAAATGGGCGCCTAAGAGTTGCGCTCTAAAATTATTTTGCATGGCGAAATGCCGTGAAAGAGACATCGGAGCAAAGAAACTAATGCCATCTGAGGGCAAAGCCTCGTACGGAGAAATCGACAGACGTACAAAGGCAGGCTGTAAAGGCGAGGCAGAAAAGCTTACGTGTAAATGCATCGCTGGAAGGCCACGGCTCACAAACTCCAGGCAAGACAAATTCACGGCGTCACGTCATTACGACGATGCTATACAGAGCGGTGGGAGTTACGAGCTCACCAGAACCAATCAATCACCTTCCTTTGATCACCTGACCCGTACCTTTTTCTGCCCGTGGGCACGAACGAGAGCGTGGTTACGTTGCGAAAAATCTACCTGATTGCGAAAGAGACGTGTGACTGTTCCAACGAGCACGTAACTTCCCCCGCACTGTGAGCTTAGAGATGAACGGCTTATAGGCTACAAGGCAAAGGGCACATCACCATTGAGGTCAACACCTTTTAAAACCTGAGAGGACGGGACAAACAGATCACCATTCTTCTTGCGCTTTCGTCAGCAGGGTCAAACCGTAAGCTTCACCCATTGATAACAACAAACGACCGGTACAAATAATTAATCCCAAATGCCTTGTCAAGGACCCAGAACGTTTCGTTGGTATCCTTAACAGTAAAGGTGCTATTTTTAGTCGGAAAAGACGAGAATCGAGCAGAGCAAATGGTGCTCGCGATATGCCTCACTGCCTTTCCTTGGAAGGTTTGTTCGGGAATAAGCCTACGAGCAGATATCGCCACCCTTTTGTTGGGAAAATACACATTTTAAGAAACTGGCGCCGTCCCTTACCTCAAGTGGCGACGCTTCTGCCTAGCAAATATCCAGCCCCCTCGTGTGACAACGCACACAATCTTTGGCTCTTCGGGTATTTGAGAACAATACTCCTTGAGAAGGATGACCGGGAATACGTCAACTTGTGCTCTTGGGTGAATAGGATTATATTGCTTACGAGGCGGAAGGGAAACGTTTCACGTTCTCTTTCTCCCCATAACTTCTTAGAAAACAAAAACGGAGACATATATCTTTTAACTGAGGACCTCCATCGTTGAATGAACAGCAAAACCGGGGAGTCGACTGTCTTTGAGTCACATCTAAAGAAGACGCTATTCATCATGGTTAACACTCATACTGTGTGCGCCAGCAAAACAAGTGTTTAGAATCGTTCACTTTGAGGCGCATAACGCAGCTGTGGTGTAAGCAGGAAGATCGGAGTTTTCGTACGTATACTGTAAGTAAAATGAGCACACATTACTGTCTCAAGGTGTTAAAAAGTAATGTCAAAGTAATTTTATTACTTTTGGAAAGTAATTGATATGCAATGTCATTACTTTTGGTCTGCGGTAATGTGTAATGTAATTTATTTACATTTTTGCAGTTTTCTGGAAAGTAATTAGTAATGTAATTTAATTATCTTTTAGTGTAAGTTCTGACATCTCTGGTTTCCTGCAGCTGGCACTTTAAACCGGAGGACCATGTACCAGGATACCGCAAAATTAAGCTTGTTCATGTAGCCGTGGTTACAGTGTTGATGGGTCCTTGATAAACCCAATGCCTGCACCCAAGTAAGCCGCTTTGCAGCAGTCGGCATCGGCGCCGAAAAGCAGAAAATGAATGGCAGTATTGGCGCCCCAAGAGGATTGAGAACAGACTGAAAAAGGTTAGCTAAAAGGCTCTCAAACAGGTGCTCCCGTACTTGCATAACCACAAAACGTTTTCCCCGAGTATAGCAAAGACAGCTCATAGGTCAGCGCTGCGGCGTAGCTTCCGGCCGCCCAGTAACGCTTCCAGCCAAATATTTAGCAATGTCTCATTGCAACCATAGCTGCCCACAGGCCTCCCTATAGAGGCCGTAAGAGAACGAGCGCGTATCCGGTCTGTTGTTACGGTTGATTGAAGCTGCTTCACGAATTTGTATGGATTGCACCCGCAGCAACCAAAACGAAAGCAACGATAAAGACACCTTGACAACTGAGGCTCATGATTATTACACAAGGCCATTTCTTGCATTATTTGTCCCATTGTATGCGGCAAGCCGTTTTCTCGGTGACTATGTATTTCGGGTTGTTTCAACCATTCCGTACGGAACCAACGCAACTGTTTAAACCAGGCCTTTTAATGCACTTTATTTCTAAATATCTAACGCTACCACCTCATAAAAAAAAAACATCTTGAGATTTAAGGTAGAAAACGCTTTGCAGGTAGAGCGGCGACGGTGGGAAAGCCTCAAAGATGGCGTGGAGGCTCTATAGTTCCCGCAGCAGCCGAGAAATGTCGCTAATAATGACTATAGGTCTTTGTGATCAATTGAAACAAAGACAAGTCGCATTGATATCTTCAACAACCAAAATCATAACTGAAATCACCGCTCTTCTAGCCATATTGCTTATTTTGTTCAGAGGTTTACTCTATTTTCTTTATATTGTGTGTCCAGAGGACTCACCTGATTTCAAGGCACACCGGTTCTGTTAACGTTTGATGTTTTGTTTTTTTCGGTCTGATAAATGCACCAGTTGCCTTAGCAAACACGTGAGGTCATTGACTGGAGAGATATTATATATGCTGCAGAACCGCACCCAACGCAGTTTAACTGGCATCGGCGTAAAGTTGAGTTAAAGCAGTTTATGGTTCGAAATCAACGAATTAAGGATAATGTCTAAACATGCTGCAGTCGCCAGAATAAACATTTCGAAATGAAAGTATCGTTCCATAAAAAAAGCTTTTAAGCTGCTTTGAGCTTGCATGGTAAGGAAATTGTAAGACGGCTTTAGTTTTTTTAATCCACGGGGCATATGAAAATACGCGGAGAACGATGTCCGTGAACTTTGAATCTGCCAGGTGCACATTTGCATTTTTATTCATTCGGTTGCAAGTCGGTACAAGAGGTACGTCCAAAACCCTTGCACAGCTGGACAATGTACTTTTCGGATGTGAAAACAAAACTAACCACGTTCTCAAAGCAAGAAAGGGCTGCGAGTCATTTTAAGTGTTTACGTGTTCACGTAACTCCTTCAGCGTATGCTTACGTGTTCACTGCAACTTCGCAGCGTAGTAAACCTCATAACATACGATTGTTTATTTCTTTGAAATGTCGCGCCAAGGTGTAAGACGGGCCAAAGAGGACAACATTGAGCTCTGATTTGTACGTAACGCTTTACAAGTAAAGGGCATGCCGAATTTGAAGACGACCACCAACTGCGACGCTGTCGATGCTCAAACTTAGCGTTTGCTACCCGCACATTGCGTGCCCCCTGAGCAGGGTTGGGCAGAGATGCTCAAAGATGTATTCTTAAATACAAATACTGGGACGAATGACCAAATACTTCTAAAATATTGATACTGAAATACATCCATACAAAAGTATCACGATAATATCAGAAACACATTTGGAAAATAAAAAAGGTATTTTGAGATACAAATACAGGAATACATTTTGCCGGGGCACTAATAGTCACGTACATTAAAAAAAGCCTGTTGGGATGTGAACGTCTTTATAACCGGCAAAATGTTACTATTAATTTTGAAACAAAAATTAAACAACTTTGTGCTACATATCTTATCTTCTCATAATAACTTTAGTTACTTTTTAAATTCAATCAACCGCGGCCAACTTGGGAAAAGTCATGTTAGCAAAGAAGATTAGGCGGTCCACAAGTGTCAACGAACACGGGTTATTATTAAAACGAACGAATACCATCTTCACACTGAAAAAAGTTTAAAACCGTGCATTTATTTTTGTTTTAGGTTTTAATGTATATATGACCCCGCTTGCCGGTGGTAATAATTAGGCTTCGTCGACAGGGTTTGTACTTCTAATGCGAAAAATGGGTCCTTCCCCAAACTTCATTCTAGCCATGAGGTAAAGACTGAAGTTGAACTTGGGCGCCCTTGACTCCGAAATTATTTTGATATACGTTGTAACGTGCTCAATGTGCTATCACGAGCATGAGTCATCGGGGAAGCGCCGCCCAGTATGTGACGTCATGTCTGCTATACAAACGCAGCGCTAGTGAATACACGTGGTTGTTGACGAGTATGCCTTCGTCCACGGTCACCTCATTTGGTGACGAGGCTGTCTACGTGCCCTCGTAGACGACAAAGTACGACGGACGAGGCGAAGGACGCGGAAGGAACGGACGGCAAAGAAAGAGCGAGCGCAGCAACGACCATGCATTTTATGCCAACCAGCGACGCCACATGCTCCCGGAGTATAACATCACAAGAAGACCACCGCCCACCGCCTTCGTGCATCGATGCATGGCGAGCAGCAACGCCCCCATCGTCTGAAGACACGGCGTATTGTCGCGTATGCAAGGCCGAGCTACGGTCACATGTGCAGGACCTGAAAGCCCACAAAACCAGGGCAAAACATCAAAGAAACATGCAGCTTGCTGCAGCAGCCATTCGACCTGGACCACTGGACAACTTCGTTCAGTTGGAGCCCCGGATCCAGAGCCAGCAAGCAAATCGCCAAGTCAAGACGGTCGAGCTCCGCCTGGCTGCCCATGTTGCCGTCCACAGCTCGATCATGACGGCAGACCATCTGACTCCCTTGCTGAAGGACTGCTTCAAGGACTCTGTGACTGCGGCTGCCCTGTCTATGGGCCGCACAAAATGCACATCGCTCATTACCAAGGTACTTGGAACAACATTTAAAGAAATGATACTCAGTGACATGAAGGCGTGCAAGTACTCTCTTCTACTTGACGAGAGCACGGATGTGTCTGCCATTAAGGAACTCGCTGTCGTGTCGAGGCACTATTCTAGGAAAACCAACTCTTTTTGCCTTGTGCCTATTTACGACGCGACGTCTGAAGGCTTATTTTCGAGTTTAAGTACGTTTCTTTCATCCTGTCACATCGCTCTAGAAGATTGCGTTGGCAATGGTACTGACGGCGTTAGTGGCATGAAAGAAGTGAACAGTGGCCTAATATTGGTTAGGTGCGTTTGTCACTCGTTGCACCTTGCGTGCAACGAAGCGGTTTCTGTTTTGCCCACACATGTTGATTTTCTTGTACGTGAATGCTTCAACTGGTTCGCGCACTCACCTAAACGGCAGCAGGAGTACCACGCTGTGTTCGCTGCCATCAATTCTGGTGACAGGCCCAAGAAGTTAGTCGGGCTGTCTGGCACGCGGTGGCTTAGTATTGCTGGCGCTATTTGGACGGTCCTTGACCAATGGGTAGAATTGAAGACTCATTTCGAGTTTGCAAAAACAACAGAGCGCTGCTACACAGCTAAAGTGCTTAGCGACATGTTCAATGATGACCTTAACCTGCTCCTGTTGAAGTTCCTCAGCCCCATCACTGACGAGTTTGACCGCATGAACAAATTGTTTCAGAGCGAGAATCCGGACCCGTCTAAGTTGTGCAGTGACTTGCTGTCGTTCGTGAAGTGTCTGATGTTGCGTGTCGTCTTGCCCAATCATGCGTCGCCCGGATCGAACTGGGAAGCGCACATCATGTACGTAAGAGCCTGTGACATGGGCGGAGTGTTTCGGGCTTGTCTAGAAAGGTCCACTCTCTCTGAGGATGTTAAGACTGGGTTGTTAGAGCGATGTAGGCAGTTTCTTGTGGAATGTGTTAAATCACTTCTAAAGCGATTCTCTTCAAATATGAGCGTTCTTGAGAACCTCCACCTTCTGCGGTGCAGCTCAATTGAGAACCTGCCGTTTCATGATTTTTAAGGCCTTTTCGAGCCTGATTCGATCAGCCGACGTCAGTTCAGTAGAGTCAGAGTACCGTCTCTTAGAGATGAAACTGAAAGAGCTACGAGAAGAGACAGTTTGTAAGTTCTGGATTCGTGTGTCGAATGAGACTGATTGCGCTGGAAACCGACTGTTCCCGATGTTGTCCGATGTTGCACTTGCTATGTTGACACTGCCTATGTCAAACGCAGCTGTTGAACGCGTGTTCAGCCAAGTGACTCTTACGAAGACCGATCTGCGGAATCGGATGGGCATGGACACGCTGGAGAATGTCTTGCACGTGAAGTATAGTCTACGCAGCAACGGTAAATGCTGCTGCACGGATTTCCAACCGTCTGAGGCTTTTTTGAGAAGTTCGCAAGTGATGTCATGTACGCGAAAGAGTGCGAATCGTTTGATGACTGAAAATGTGAAATGTCGGCAAAAATCTTGAATAAAAACGATGTATTTGCGTTTGGCTATTTTGGGCTATTTTTTGTTTAGGGGTTTGGCTATATTTGGGCTATATCCCCCGGCCGTTTGGCGGTTTTCTGGTGGGACCATCTGGCAACACTGGATCAGTAGATGAATCTTCTATTCTAGAACGTGCTGGGAAATCATAGCAGCACACGACAAAATTCACAGTCATTAATAGTGGTCTACGCGGAACGATGAACTTCCAACACGCCAACCACGTCGACGATCAGAGCTGACGCCATGTTTTCCAGCAGATAGCAGGAACTGCAACCGACATGGAACATGCGCGGCCGAGTTCTCCTCGACCTGTGTTTTGTTTTTCGGTGCGGTCGTTCCCTTCGTTTCCAAACCTAGCAAAAAAGTTCAGCCCGGCCCAACTCTTTGCGTTGCGAACGAACGAGAACAAAACGGCCGTTTGGCGCTTCGTTGCCATCACAACTCGTCGTTCCAACCGGTTGCATTTGTTCGTAAGCGTAGCGGTCCCTCTGAACGCAAGTGTGTGAACAGGCCTTGAAGCTGCCCGTAGTCGTTGTGAAAGATAACGGAAAGATGCTTCCAAAGCTGCTTGGACGAAATTGGCTAGAGCGCCTAAAGCTGGACTGGCACAGAATTGCCCAGGTTACCACGGAAGGCCGGGCTCAAGCAGTGCAAAGGAAATACCCTTCCGGGTTCTCGGAGTCGCTGAGCACCATAAGTATTCGAAGCAAATGTCTTGTTAAAGTCTTGTTCGGTCCCCGTTTTTAGCCATGCTAGACCTGTTCCGTGTTCTTTCCAAGAGCAGGAAAAAAATAACTTCAGCAGCATGGCAGAAATGGGCATGCTTCCACAGGTAGCGCGCAGTGAATGGGTGACACCGCTTGTCGTCGTCCCAAAGGAAGTTGTGACGGCCTGGAGCTGAGCCGGTTGGTTTCACATGCTTCCTTGAATACCAGCTGAACGTAGAGGAAAAGCTAATGAGATAGAAAAAGCACACTGCTGGACTATCAACCTTTTAATAAAAAACTTCCTTTTCCTCGAGAGGTATTTTCATCTTCATCTGTCGGATCTTAGATTGAAAAACTTCCCTTTCCTCGTCACTAACCATAGAGTTAACCTCTTCATCAGCTGACAGATTTTAGAAAACTTTCTTTAGAGCGCAGCTCTTAGGCGCCCGTTTGGAGCTTGAGCGGCGTCGCGCGTCGCCGTCGCCGTCGGCTAACCGCCCGAGGTCACGTGACCCCAAGGTCATGTGACCCCCCGGTCATGTGGCCTTCCCCCGAGGTCACGTGACGTGGCCCCCAGGTCACGTGACCCCCCCCGAGGTCACGTGACCCCCAAGTCACGTGGTCCCTCAGGTCACGTGGTCCCCCAGGTCACGTGGTCCCCAGGTCACGTGACTCTCTGGTCACGTGACCTCCAGAGGTCACGTGATGATGATGACGATGCGGATGCCGATGACGTCATCAGTGACGTCACTGATGACGTCATCGGCATCCGCAGCGTCATCGTCACTGAGGTGAGAACAACGTTTATTTTAACCAAGGACAAATGCCAGTCCCCGAAGCGGGGGCCACGCCGCTCGAACACGACACAAAAGGCAGCTCCCAGACATATTTGAGCGCGAGCCACCGCGAAATCCGTGCCCCGAATGGCGCGGGGCAACAAGTTCCAAGAGGAACTTGGCACGCGCCACCCGAACCACGAACACCACAGCGACTCGCGTCCGCAGGCCATCCCCGCATGATGAATGAGCAGCGCGACTCCCGGCCCAAGGGACCGACGCGGCGTGGTCGCTCTCAAGCGTGGCGTCTACGTCCTTGGCGGCGTGAAATGATGATGTGTTCCATTATAACGAGGGCCCAAGTCCGCTCCGCCACACAAAGTCGAGGAGGGAAGTCAGAACCCTCGTCCGGCGCTCGGAGTCGCCGGCAGGATGCGCCCATTCTTGCATGGTCGTCGGAAGGTCTTCAGGAAGAAGAGTAGCCCAGGCTGCTTGACGCTGGGCAACCAGAGCTGCGCACTCCCAAATGAGATGGTGAAGTTTCGGGAGGGCATCTGGGTCTTTGCATCGCTGGCAGCGAGGGTCTGGTGGGACATAGTAAGGGTCAAGTTTACGTTGCCGGGTCAGCTCGAAGCGATAGACATGATGAGGCGTGACCGCTCCACCTGTCCGAATGCGTCGAAGCAGGACCATTTGGTGCCTATGGAATGTGTTTTCGGGTATTGGAAACTGTTCTGGGGTCCAAGAGGCGTCGAGTCGGCGTTTCCAGTCCCGACGGACGAGGCGAACAGCATCGACTGGGTCGTACACGTAGGCTTCGTCTTTCGGGAAACTGGTCATCGTTGGGCGACGTGGGAGGCACCGGTAAGGTCCGCTGGGAGGAGGGGAAATCTCTATGCAGCTCCTCCAATGCAGCCTTGTGGGCCTTCTCGTTGCCGTCAACTCCCGCATGTCCTGGAACCCAGCGTCATCGTCACTGATGACGTCATCAGTGACGTCACTGATGACGTCATCGGCATCCACATCGTCATCGTCATCATCATTGATGACGTCATCAGTGACATCAAAGGACCCCCCTGAGGCCATGTGACCCTCTTCCCCCCTTCCCCCGAGGTCACTTGGCCCCCGCTGTACCCCCCTCCTCCTCCTCAAGAGCTGCGCTCTAATTCGGCGTTACAGGGAGTTGTAAACGGCTTTCACTTTTTTTTCCTCCTCTTCGTAACGATATGTGAGGCGCTCTGCAAGCAAGTGCGACATAAGCCAGAGAAAATTTAACCAACGAAAAAGAAACCCCCAAAGCCTTTCGTTGTGGTGCCATATATACACGGGATCACTCATCATCTCAAAAAGATTGCTGGCCGACAAGGCATCCATATCGTGTGCTCAGCACCCAACAAGGCGTACGCCATGTGCCAGTGGAGTGAACCGGGAGACCGACCAGAACGTGACACTCACCGCGGCACTGCGCATTGAACACCCCAAGACCCCATGTGAAAAGGAGTCGTCTACAATTCCCTATGTCATGTGGCAAATGCTTCATAGGGCAAACGCAGAGAGTGCAGTATAACGACCGCACTAGAAAGCACGCAGCTTCTGTTGCCGTGCTAAAGGTTCAGTTCACACGATGCATCTTGTTGGCAAATCTTGTGTCGCGAAAACTAGGTTTCGGGAAACAGATTCCGCCTGAACGCAACCGAAAGAGTGGCGCGCCACGTAAAAAGTGGCGCTGTCTTCCTCGCTTTTGGAGCAATTTTTCACTGAAACCTCACCGAGGCCTGTCAATCACCCCGAAGGAGAAACGCGGACGCTGCCAATGGCCGCTCGACTTCGGCTATGTACGCCTGGACCTTCGGGAGAGGAGCGCAGCTGGAGGAGTCTGATTTTCTGGCCAGATTCCGCATCCGAGCCAAAGCCGCAAGAAAACAAACAAACATGGCGAAAGACAAGCGAAGACGCGGCGCGTACGGGCGACAAGTCTTGGTTTACTCGGTTGCAGGTGCGTGAACGGCGCGCACAGTACTGGCTGGTGGCGCGGTGCAGATTCATCCACAGTCGCGGACGAGTGCAAGCAACCAAGCATAATAGTCACGAACGGAGGTGACACGAAGACGAGCAGTGAACTCAAAAATAACGGTTTAATAGGCGAACTTGTGCCAACCAAAAATAAGTAAAGAACGAAAGAGCGTCGATGCAGCAGAAAAGCAGGCGGCGATTCGGCGGCGACAACAGAGCGCGAGCGGGACTGCTTCGACACGGTCGCGGGTAGCTGCTTATCTACCGTGCGTCACTATCTCGAAAGTTCGGCGAAGGAAGTTCGAGCGTCGCGCGCTCGGGGCGAGGATGAACTGGCACTTTCGAGAACAACAAAGCAAAGGGAAAGTTACAACTAGTGCGAGAATGAATGGGAATCTTCTAGAAGACCGTGACCGAGCGTTGCTTTCTCGGCTCTGCGGGCGGCATTATCCCCCTTTTAAAAGTGCATCGTCCCGATGCAACGTGAAAGGAAAACAGAAATGGCTAAACATTTTTACGGTGAAATGAAATAAACATGCGGTGCTGCAATCCTATCGCGCGTAGAACGGCTTCAGTCGAACTACGTGTACGACTTCGGGTCGTGGTCGGCGGCGTCCTGATGGTCGGGTTCCGTCGGGGAGCACCTCGTAGTTCAAGTCCCCGAGGCGGCGGATGACCTTGTAGGGTCCAAAGTAGCGTTTTAACAGTTTCTCGCTGAGTCCGCGGCGGCGAATGGGCGTCCACACCCACACCCTGTCTCCGGGCTGGAACTCCACGTCGCGGCGACGAAGGTTGTACCGGCCAGCGTCCACACGTTGCTGGTCCTTTATTCGAAGACGGGCTAGCTGGCGTACTTCTTCTGCTCGTTGGGTGACCAGCTGGGCGTCGTCGGTGCTGTCGTCCGTCGGGTCGTGGGGCAGCATGGCGTCGAGCATCGTCGTCACCTTTCTGCCGTGCACCAGCTGAAAAGGTGTAATGCCGGTAGTCTCTTGAATCGCCGTGTTATACGCAAACGTGACGTAGGGCAACACTTCATCCCACGTCTTGTGTTCCACGTCCACGTACATCGAAATCATGTCGGCGATGGTCTTGTTTAGTCGCTCCGTCAGCCCGTTGGTCTGCGGGTGGTATGCCGTGGTCCGGCGGTGGTCGGTGTGGCTCAGGCGGAGAATCTCTTGTGTCAGTTGCGCCATGAACGAGGATCCTCGGTCCGTAATCAGGACTTGGGAGCGCCGTGTCGGAGGACGATAGACTCCACGAAGAACTTGGCTACTTCCACGGCGGTCCCCGACGGGAGTGCTTTTGTCTCGGCGTACCTGGTGAGATAATCAGTTGCCACGATTATCCAACGGTTTCCCTGCGTCGACGGCGGAAATGGTCCGAGAAGATCCATTCCAATCTGCTGGAATGGTGCAGTCGGGGGCGATATCGGTTGCAGGAGACCTGCCGGCTTCGTCGGTGGTTTCTTGCGTCGTTGGCATTCGTGACACGAACGGACGTAGAGGTGGACAGTCTTCGGGAGCTTGGGCCAGTAGTATTTCTCTCGGATCCGTGCAAGAGTCCTACTATAGCCGAGGTGACCAGATGTTGGGTCGTCGTGGCAGGCTTGGAAGACCTCTTCTCGAAGACTAGCAGGAATCACCAGGAGCCACGTCGAGTTGCTGTCCCCGAAGTTCTCTTTGTAGAGGATACCCTCCGGACAGCGAATCTTGGCAGATCACGTGAGAAGGCTCGGGGTATCGTACCCCCTCGTCCCTCCAAGTGGTCGATCAGCGCACGCAACTCAGGATCGTCCCGCTGGAGCGCTGCCATACCGTGAATGCTCACCGCGCCGAGAAAGTGGTCGTCAGTCGCCGCCGTCGACTTTGGCACATCCGGTATCTGACTCGACAGTGGCTCTGACAGGCAGTCGGCGGTCGCTGTGTTTTTGGCCTGACTTGTAGACCACGGTCACGTCGTACTCTTGCAGTCGTAGGCTCCACCGAGCGAGGCGTCCCTGATGGATCCTTCAGGCTCGCTAACCAACACAACGCGTGGTGGTCGGTGACCACCCGGAATGGGCTCCCGTGACGGGCACGGGCGGAATTTCGCGATCGCCCAGACGACGGCCAGACATTCCTTCTCGGTTGTCGCAAGAGGTTACGTTCGCTGTTCGCTGCCAGTCTGCCAGTGTCCTGCCATGCGATCAGTCGCCATGTCTGCGACCGCCTTGTCGCTTGGACCAGTACCAGCTCCGGTGACCTGTATTACTGGCGTCCGTGTGAACTTCCGCTTCGGGCTAGATTGGTCGAAGTGGCCGAGAATCGGCGGTGACTGGAGCCGCCGCTTCAGTTCCGCCGAATGCCCGTTGCTGTTCTTCACCCCATCTTCGAAGTTCACGGCGTCTTTCAGTAAGGTGCGTGAGCGGCGCAGAAAGCTTGGCAAAATCCTGAACGAACCGCCAGGCAGTACGCGACAGTTCCAAGGGAATCTTCGACGGCCTTTTTTGTCGGCGGGCTAGTGAAAGGCCGCTTACGGGGCGCGAGTTTTCTCAGGGTCAGGGACTTACACCTTCATTGCTCGCTAACGCGGCCCAGGAACTTCAGTTCGCCGGAGGGCAACCGCACTGGCCGGTTTGCGAAGCTAGCCCCGCGTCCCGACGGCCTCGTGCGCCGGTCCTGCTGGCGTCGCCGCAAACGCTCGTCGAAGTTGGCCGAGGATTCCGCTCACGACGGCCTGTCGAGGTAGAACGCAGACATGTCTGCACATTGAGGCCTGCCAGAACGGGTGTCCGGCGACACGTCTGGAACGCTTGCCGGGGCGCTGTGCAGAGTCCGGCAAGGCATCACCTTGAACTCATACAGTCCGCCGTCAAGGACGTGACGGCAGTCTCTTTCTCGGTCCCGCTTCAAGGCTTCACTTTCGATCTGCCAGTAGTCAACCCTTAAGGTCCATCGGACGCAGTACCGTGAGTGGCGCAGGCCGGCCCAGCTGCATCGCCGATGCGGGGAGCTGGATACACGCTCTTCTTCGCCACCGCTGAGCCAGCCGGGTAGTCAACGACCGTAAGTCTAAGCTGCCCGCCCTTCTTCTTCACCAGTACGCACCGGGAGAGGCCCACGGCCGCCTGAAGGGCTGAATAATGTCGCTGCTCAGGCATCCCTTTTTGCACCTTGTTCGCGGAATGGCCTCGTTCGCCTTGGGGACACCTGTACGGGCGCCGACGCACAGTGAGCGCCGTCCTCGTTGGTAATGATGCGCGTGCGCTAGCAACTGTTGTCTGGCGCACCCTCGACGCCGCCAGCAGCAGTGCCGCCGGAACTCGGCGAGGAGGTCTCCAGCTGTCAAGCCGCCCGCGGGCGCTTCGAGCTTGGGGTTAACGCCGGCGCTGCGGCGGCGGCGTGTATCAGTGCGGCTCGACATCGGGCGGCGGGCGCTTCGAGATCGGGCGTACGCTCGGCGCGTCAGGCCCGAGTTCTTCTTCGACAGGTGGCCTCACAGCCGCACTGCGGAGGTGCCGCGCCTCCGGCCGAAAGCCTCGCCACGGAAGACCACAAAACGTCCATCCCGCGGCTCCAGCTACGCCCCCTGCGACGCCCATTCCTCTTCCGAGAAGCAGCTGGACGCCGCCCTCCAGAAGGACTTTCCCACTGAAAAACCGCATCAAGCTCACGACGCGGGCACAAGAACACTCGACCGCGGGCGGCAGGGGTTCAATGCGGGTCCGCAATGACTCGGACGCGGCTACGGCTCGCTTTGGATCTTTCCGGAGTGCAGAAATCGGCTTTCAGACAGCGCCAACCTGTTTGCGCCAAGGTCGATCATCACTTCGGCACCGCATCTCCAGAGAGGAAGTCCATGCCAAGGATGACGTCTCCTCAACAGGTCCTTGAGGACGACGAATTTCACGGGGCAGGTTTCTCCGCGGATGTTCACGCGCGACAGTACACCTTCCTACTGGTGTGATGAGATGTCCGCCAGCGTGTCACTGATTTTCGGGCCATCCCACGGCCATCACTCTGGTCACGGCGAGAGAGCTTCCCACTTAAACGGAATAGTCTGCCTGGTGTCGGCTGAGTGCCTTCGTCGCGGGCCGCTCGATAGTAACGCCGAGGTTATTCGATACCGCCGCAGAACCGTCGTTCCTATCCGTCTCGCCGCGCTGGGAGCTCCTCCGACGCTTGCGCGATGATATTGGCTGCCGCTCATCATCGGCAATACCACCTCCCGGTATTGCCGCACTCAGTTTTCCGCGGCGGAGTCACTGGAGAAAGGCTCTCTCGGCGGGACCGGCGGACAGGTGATGCAGAGCGCCGAGGAGAAGGCGAACGGGACCCACGCCGAAGCGCAGAGACATCGGGAGGCTGTACGTCGTAGGTAGTCGCCGACCCGCGCGGGTCGCCACCGTGAGTGGGCGCTGGCCGCCGGGGTGGAAGCTTACGAGCTCCAGCTGCCGGCACGGGCATCGCCTGACATAGACGTGGGTCAGCTTCCCCGCAGTGGTACCACAGCGGGCGCCGATCGGCCGTGGCGCCACAACGTCGGCCTTCCGGGCGCCGCGGTTGTTCTGCCGGACGTATCGACGCCGACCGCCGAGACGCCGCGGGCGCGGTTGGCCGGTGGTCCCGTCGTTGTGGCGCAGGAAGTTGACGGGTACAGGTGGCGGTCCTCGGGCCATGGCGGCGTAGCTCACCGTCGGTTGTTCCGTTGGCAGGTCGACGGAGACTTCGCTGACGGCTCGCGCACCTCCTCGCGTGACGATCTCGGCGACCGACAGCGACGCTGGACGCTTCAGCAGTGGGAGCAGCTGAGCTCCTGTCGGACGACGCTCTCGATGATGTCGCTGGAGCTCGCCGCACGAGTGCTGAACTTGAGCCGGCTCGAGGCCAAAGTGGAGATGTTGCTGAGCCGATGGTAGTGGCTCGCTTGGGCTATTAAAGCCCGCTGATGTTTGTTGCTTTCGGCAGCAAATTCTTCGACGGCCGTCTGGGTTGTCAATAAGCCCGCAAGATTTCGCTTCTACGCCTCTCATAAGAAAGCGTAACTTCTTCTCGCCGGGGCAGCGGTTTCGCGCCGCTGCTCAGGCGAAGGATGTCTTCAACGAAACTGGTGACCGTTTCGCTGGGGCCTTGAGTCCTCGCCTGAGAAGGTCTTTCGCCCGCTGCCTGCGATGCTGGTTCATGAACGCCCGCTTAGCTCGGTGACGCAGGCGCCCCACGACGTGAGCGCAGCCTCGTGGTTCTCGAACCAGTGCCTCGCAATACCTCCAACGAAAAGTAGAGGTTCTGCAGGTACTGCTCGGTGGTCCATCCGCTATGGCGCGCCACGCGCTCAGAATGTTGGATCCAGTCCCTACGTCCTCGTGGATCTCCCCGTGGAAAGGCGCCGGAGTCCGGAGGGGCGACGGGCAGGTAAACGACGGGCGGTGCTACCATGGTCTGCGCCGCCGAGGTGAGCACACGAAGACGAGCAGTGAACTCAAAAATAACGGTTTAATAGGCGAACTTGTGCCAACCAAAAATAATAAGTAAAGAACGAAAGAGCGTCGATGCAGCAGAAAAAGCAGGCGGCGATTCGGGCGGCGACACAGAGCAGGCGCGGGACTGCTTCGACACGGTCGCGGGTAGCTGCTTATCTACCAGGCGCTACTATTCTCGAAAGTTCTGGCGAAGGAAGTTCGAGCGCCGCTGCGCCTGGGGCGAGGATGAACTGGCACTTTCGAGAACAACAAAGCAGCAAGGGAAAGTTACAACTAGTGCGAGAATGAATGGGAATCTTCAGAAGACCGTGACCGAGCGTTGCTTTCTCGGCTCTGCGGGCGGCAATATAAACATGATGACTGGGGATAACTTTCGCTATTAGCGGCGCAAAAATGTCGGAAATGCTTCGGAGATCATCTGCCTGTTCTTTGACGTTCGCGGGTCTTTCCGCGTGTCCAGTGAGCCGAATCTGACGAAGATTATTGAGTGGTATTAATTAAAACAAACTGTCTCTTCACACTGTGCGTACTTAATTCATATCATTTTGATGCGAAACGATTGGTATTTTTGGTGCAGATGACAACGTTTGGCGTAAATTCTCGCGAGTCAATACGCCACAGGCTTCTCGCGTCAATGCTACACGTGTGAACAGGCCGATTTCGCGAAATCTTGGCTTCGGCTAAACTGTGGCGCCGTTGAAAAGATGCATCGTGTGAATAAGCCTTAACGTCGGGTGACCACCTTTCGGCGCATTGCCGGGAAGGCGAATGTGCTCCCGACTTTCAAACGTCACCGTCGTCGCACGACACCGAAAACAGCTTGGGAGGGAGATCCTCGAGTCACTGGCCATTGAGGAAAGTGGTGAAAAATGCGTCAGTGCGGCCTCCATTGCACTCTTTCCTAAAGAAAAACTATATCTGCAGGGAGAAGAAGAAAAAGCATACAGTGTACCAAGTACAGCTCCGTTGGCTCCTGCTTTAATTCCAACTTATTCAGTTCTAATTAATCAATATTGTTCTAAAATTGGTACCCAAGTGCGGGCAAAGTTGTGGGCTATCGGCGGACACCAAACCAAGTTACGTGGACTCTGTCTCGGGGCGGCGGGAATCCCCGCTTAAGCCTAACGTAGGCCTAGCACGAGTACGGCCACCGGCGACGACCGGCTGGCCGCTAGGCCTAACCCGGCGGTGATCATGTTCGAGATGATGGACGAGACAACGACGGCCACATCAACAGGAGAGGCTGTAGCTCCATCGCTACGAGTCGGCAACGCCGACGGGCGCACGCTCATCGAGAGTGCCCGGGGACCCAGTTAAAAATAACCATTGAGAACCATTGGAATTTCAATTGGTACCAGTTGTTTCCAACTGGTTCCAATTGGAAGTTCAATTGATGTCAATTGTAACTAGTTGGATCCAATTGGCAATAAGTAAACAATTGGTTGTACCATTTGGTTCCAATTGGAAGTTCAATTGATGCCAATTGTAACTAGTTGGATCCAATTGGCAGTAAGTAAACAATTGGTTATGCCAGTTGGTTCCAATTGGAAGTTCAATTGATGCCAACTGTAACTAGCTGGATCCAATTGGCATTAAGTAAACAATTGGTTGTGCCAATTGGTACCAATTACAAGTTCAGTTGGCAACGGTTGTAACTAGTTGAATCCAACTGGCATTAAGATGAACAATTAGTTATGCGAATTGGGACGAAAATGTCCAGTTGATTATCCCAACTAAAACTATACTTTTCAATTGGCACCTGATACATAATTGTACCTTCAGTTGTCTTTTATTGGTTATTTTATTTATATTAGGTAATGTTTGATTAAAGTCGTCTGGAGAAAACATTGTACATATTTTGTTTTTGGCAGCCCAGTTAAAATACCCACTGGGTACATTTAGAATATCAATGGGTACCAATCGTAATCATATTTTTATTGAGTATTAAATAATCCCAAAATCAATAGAAAGAATAAGTTGCAAGTGGTAAATAATTTTATTGGAATTCAACCCAATCATGGGGTGTAGTAATTAATAGCACTTGCACATATTTTTTTTTTTAATTTCAAAATGAGGAAAGCTTGTGCATGTAAATTAAATATGTCAGGATTTTTTTTTTCTCAATATCCCGCTGTAATATTTTTGTTTTTAAAGTTTGGCCAAAATTGGTGGGAATGGTTGGAAGCGTCTGTACACACTGGGCAAGATGGCGGCCGCGAAGAAGCGAGCACGCACATGGCAGCAATCGCACTGATGGCACGTTGGCATATTTGGCATGGTTAATTCGAGAAAGTTCTGTTGTTTTATTGCTGCGAGTGCTGAATAGTGCGGTGAGAATTATTTCATTGGGCCTGCCACATCGTTGGAGCGCGACGGATGGATAGCAAACGGTTATGGAGTCAAGGTAAGGACACTTCTTTGTTTCATTTCTTAGTGCTTGCTGCATTGCAAATCGGCGATTTCGGATTAATAAATATGCCGAGACACCTTTAGCTTTATGGTCAGGTCAGGGTAGGAGCCTGAACGGATGAAACTTTACAGAAGAGAATTTTCCGAGCTGTCAGTTTGAAAGTCTGCCCAGTTTATTCGGATGCCTTGGGAAAGAAAAAAAGTGTTAGCCACAGATTTAGAGTTGTCTGATTGAACACTTATAAAGTGATTGTTCGGAAATTTTAAATGAGGTTTAGTGTCTCCAAAATTCGCTAAAATAACACTAGTAGGTCCTGAAACTTTGGAGTCCATATTACATGAACGATTGACGTTTTAGCGAAAAAACGCTACTGGGGATGCAACACGTTGGCCATTGAAATTTTCAGAAAATTGCTTCTATGTTTTGAATCAAATCACTCTATGTTCCAAAACTTTGGCGTGTTGCACCAAAGACTAGGATTACGTATCTGGCGAAGTTTGATCGCGCCACGATCCGAATATATTTGCGGTGGACAAAACACTATTATCTTTTATCGCGGAAAGACGCAGTACATTGGAAACTTGTTTTTGTAAAACTGAATGTCGCTTTAGAGCTGGAGCTAAAGCTTTTGCTGGAGAACCTTAATAAAATAAGGACCCACCAGAAATGTGTCTTTCAAACAACTGTAACTATGCAGTATGTGCAACTATGTTGTAAATGCTGCAACTATGCAGTATGTGCAACTATGTTGTAAATGCGGCAACTATGCAGTATATGTATAGTTACAGCATATTAACTGTCCTAACCCCTTGCAGCAGAGAATGCCTCAGTGGCTCATAGGAAACAGCCAGTCGTTGAGTATCTGAAGCATGGAATCGGACTTAGTCAACATGATCACAGTTCTTTTTCTTTGCAACGTAAAAATACATGCTTCTAATTATCTAATACCAGAATCTGCTTATCGATTATGGATGTACTGCACATATCGCCAAATGCTCTCCTTCAAGCAATATAGAATTTTAGTGTATCCATATTTCTAACCAGTCCAAAATGCCGTCTGCAAAGCCTTGTCGGGTGGCTTTGGCCGCCTTTTACTGGAGCATCGAAGACTTGATTTCTAAATATATAAACAGTCATGTTTTATGAAGGGGAAACATCATTGTTCCTTATTGCAAGCTAAATATGAAGACTTATATGGGCCATGTAGTAATTTAACCTATATTGGTGCTCCTAGGAAAGCTGCAGAGGAAACACTGGACCAGGAGGAAACTACTGAACCAACTGGGCAACGCCTGAACAACAGGACGACGACCAAGCAAGAGGAGGCCGAATGAGTGAATCTCTTAATTTCAATAAAAATCCCCCCAAAAAATCATCTACTAGTGTTTCATTGTCCAGTTATCACACACGGTTTTCCCAATTGGTTCCAATTGGCAATGCTCAATTGGGTATAACAATTGAAACCAACTGGGATTTTTTCAATGAGGAGTCCGAAATCACAAACGGTTTTCCCAATTGGTCGTGCCCAATTGGTACCAATTGGCAATGCTCAATTGGGTTTCGACAATTGGAACCAATGGGGATTTTTTCAATGAGGAGTCCGAAATCACAAACGGTTTTCCTCATTGGTTCCAATTGTCAGAAACCAATTGGACCCAATGGACATTTTTAACTGGGGAGCGTATCGAACCGGAAGAGGCCGAGGGATGGAAGGTCTCCGGCAAGCGAATCAAGGAGATCACGAACGGCACGGAAAGCGGTGAGTTCGCTGCAACCAACCGGCCGTCCAGGCCCAGAACTAGGGCCAACTACGCCAAGAAAGTCGCATCGGCAATCACGAAAGGGGCACGGATGCCAGTAAGCATGCCGAAGGAGGATATCAAGATCGTGGTCAGGCCACGCGGCGGCCTCAATATAGCGAAGATGGGAGGCCCGGCTGCCATGGCGGCGGTCACAAGGGCGGCGAAGGTCACAAGGGAGGAGGCTGGCGAGGATACCGTCGGTATAAATACGCAGCAGAACATTATAGTGATTAGCACCCCAGACGAGCGGCGAGCTACGAGATACGCTCAAATGACGTCCATTAGCGAGGGAAGCAAGACGTATGAGGTCAGCGCCTATAGAACGGCACCTGACGGAACAGTCAAGGGAGTCATTCGAGGCATAAACATAGAAGAGACGGCGGAGGATATCACGGAAAACATAGTGAATAAGAACAACCCCACGGCAGTGGAGGCGCATAGAATCGGAGAGACGACCGCGGTCATAGTGCTCTTCGCGGGGCAGAAGGTACCGCATTACATCAAGTACGGCATAGTTTTGATCAAGTGTGGATTATATCGCAAGCATTTCGATGTTTGCAAGACGTGCGGTAAGCTGGGACATAGACGAGACGTGTGCCCGAATCCCGGAAACAAGTCCTGCTTCGGCTGCGGCATGGCGAACCCGGAGGAAGGGCACGAACTGAAATGTCAACCGAAATGCAAGCTATGCGGAGGCCCACACCCAACAGGGGAGAGGGGCTGTAAAAACAAATACAAGATGCCATACATAGTTAAGCGACGCCAATGGGAGCGCAAAGCGGAGGCCGCGGAGCAGCAGGTGGTAGCCGGAGACTTTCCACCGTTGAGGTCGCGCTCCATCGAGAATCCGCGCAGCGTATCAAGACGACGAGCCGACAGTCGGAGAAGGGAAGTCAGTAAGGAAGGCAGAAGCATCAGTCGCCGCCGCGACGTACCGCGGCCGAGGAGGGGACTTCCTGGGCAGACGCTGTCAAGACAACTAGGTCCGAGAGCAAGCAACCCAGTGTGAATAGTTATTACGAGAAGAAGAGGCAGGAGGACCTGGCAGCGATGAAGGCCCTCAAGGACGAAAACGACAAGCTCAAGCGCAGAATCTCGGAGCAGGATGATATAATCAAGGAAATCAATGCGAAGCTGGCAATCCTGATTGGGGAGCGACAGCAACAGGCACCACAACCAGTACCAGAAAAGACGACGGAGATCATAGTCGAGGATGAATCAGAGACCGAAGTGGACCCCAGAGCCGATAGGGCGACGGAACCAGCCCCCAAGAGGAGGGCCATAGAAAGCATCAGGGATCGAAAGCTTATGGATAAGCTCAAGAGACACGATGAAAGATTGGACAGAATGGAGGAAATCTGCAAGGAGACTAGCGAGCGCCTCACATCGCTCGAGAAAAGCATGCAGAGTATGTTGGCGCAACTACAGGCACAGATACAAGCACAAATACAAGCGCAGATACAGAGCATGGAAATCCGGATCATTACTAACCTCCAACAATCATGGACGGGACAGGGCGTGCAGCAACAACCACTCCGCCAGTAAAAGGCCTCGTAGTCTGGCACTGGAACTGTAACGGTTTTGCACACAAGAAAGCGGTACTACAACAGCACTTGCAGAGAGTAGATAGGAAACCAGATGTGATCATGGTACAGGAATCTAATGCCGCGGAGACACCCAAGCTCGCGGGATACCGATCGCACAACAGGCCCCCGGATACCTGCGAAACGCCCAAGGGGAAGGGTAGGGGAGTCTGTATCTTCGTACGAAAGGGTATCACATTCGTAGAGCACGAAATACTAGAAAAGAGCACCATAGAACACTGCACTGTGGAGGTTATCACGGGAAGGAAGAGAAAAGAGAGCACCTTCTTAGTTAATGTGTACAGCAAGCCAGCTCACACGCAACAGAAATTCAAAGCACTGTTTCATAAAGCATGTAGGGTAGCGGGAGGAAACACGCTGATGGTATGCGGCGACTTTAACGCAGCGAACCAAGTGTGGGGGTACCGCAAGACAACAGCCAAGGGAAGAGACTTATTGCAGGACGCGCTGGACGCAGGGTTGAGTCTCGTCACAGATCCCGAACAACCCACTCGAACGGGAACATCGGTTTCCCGGGACACCACCCCGGACCTCACCTTCGTCAAAGTGGCGGGGAGGAAGAGAGAGGTGACTTGGAACAACACGGGCTATGACCTAGGAAGTGATCACTACATAATAGAAGTCCTCATCCCGCTGGAGGGGAAAGGTGGTAACACTGAGAAGAGAAAGCACCGGGTCACGGATTGGGACGCCTTCAGGACGGCACTCACTAGCTGGCAATCAGAAATCACGGATATCGATCAATGGACGGATAACGTTAATAGGACGATGGAGGGAGCCACGAAGGAGATAGAAACGGACGAGAGTATAGACAGAGTGGACAGCAGATTAGCTCACCTACTGGAAGCTAAGCAGTCAATCAAAGCAAGATGGAAGGGTCAGCGCACAAACAGAAAACTACGGAAGAAGATCGCGGAACTCAATCAGCGTATAGAAGACCATTGCAGGTTACTCTGCGAGCAGCAGTGGAACGAGGTATGCAACGAGGCGGACGGTCAAATGAACAAGAGCAGGACCTGGAGCATGCTCAGACATCTCCTCGACGAGACCAAGACTAAGGGGTATCAGCACGACAACCTTGCGAGGATCCTACACAAGGCCATTAGCAAGGAAGGGGAAGTCGAGATGAAGAGGCGTCTGGACGAGAAGTATCTACCGTCCACTCCTACAACGGAACACCTGGAGTACCAGGGTACCGACAACGCGACCCTGGACAAGGACATTGCAACGTGGGAAGTCAGAGCAGCCATGCAAAAACTCAACAGCAGATCGGCAGCCGGTCCTGACCGAGTTACTAACAAG
The DNA here is from genome assembly GCA_037355805.1 of Ixodes ricinus. NCBI lineage: Eukaryota > Metazoa > Arthropoda > Arachnida > Ixodida > Ixodidae > Ixodes > Ixodes ricinus. The sequence goes on along the minus strand of JAZHYW010001727.1, from coordinate 107,607 downwards.
GCGATCAAGAACCTCAGCGAGGCGGCTATCGAGAATATCACAAAGTACTACAACAAGTGTTGGCGAGAAGGGAAACTACCAAAGCAGTGGAAGACGGCCAAAACGATCCTCATCCCCAAGCCGGGCAAGCAACCCAGTGTAGAGAACCTCAGGCCGATCTCACTTACGTCGTGCGTCGGGAAACTTCTCGAACACGTACTGCTGGACAGATGGCAACGATATCTGGAGGAATCGGGCCTCTACCCGGACTCCATCATCGGGTTCCGGAATAAGCTGGGGACACAAGACGCAATGATTCTCCTGAAGAATGAAATCATAGACGTACCAATTAGCATAGGTGACAACAGGGCCATCCTGGGGCTGGACTTACAGAGCGCCTTCGATAAGGTGAGCCACTCTGCCATCCTTGCCCAGGTCTCAAAACTGAACATGGGTAGGCGATCCTACGATTATATCAGGGACTTTCTAACTGGACGAACCACTAGAATCTGTGCGGGGGACTTACAACTAGACGAGAAAGAGTTAGGCAGCGTCGGAACTCCACAGGGGTCGGTGATCTCCCCACTGCTCTTTAATCTTGTCATGATAGGGGTGGCTAACCGATTACAGGAAGTTAGGGACGTCAGACACACCATTTATGCCGACGATATCACATTATGGGTCAAAGGAGGCAGCGATGGTCACATAGAAAACCAATTGCAGGAAGCGGTCGAGGCCATAGAGGAACACCTAGAAGGGTCCGGGCTCGAGTGCTCCCCGACAAAATCAGAACTGCTAGTGTTACCACCTAAAAGGGCAGGCAGGAGAAGAAAGGACGCGCCGATCACGGTGGAGAGACCTAAGATCACGGTCAAGACGGCGGGCGGGCAGATAATCCCGGAGGTAGACAAGATCAGGGTGCTCGGTTTGCTACTCGAGCGGAACAGAGTGAATGGAGAAACAATCACTAAGCTCAATACCAAGGTCATGTCTGCTACGAAGCTCTTACGGAGGATCTCCAATAGGAAAGATGGCATGAAGGAAGAAAGTTTAATCAGGTTAGTGCAGTCCTTTGCGATCAGCCACATTGCGTACGTGGCTGCCTTCCACAGATGGACTCCAGGGGAACGAAACAAGATAGACGCCCTCATCCGCAAGGTATACAAGATTGCACTGGGACTCCCAGGCAACGTGAGCACACAGAAGCTCATGGAGCTGGGGGTACACAACACTCTGGAGGAGATTGCAGAAGCTCAACGGTCGGCGCACCTGGAGCGCCTCTCCGGCACGAAGACGGGGAGGAAGATCCTACAGGACCTGGGCATAAATCCTAATGGCAGCGGCTCGGCGGCTTCCGAACCCGTTCCGAGCAGCTTAATGAGCGGAATCCGAGTGTGTCCAATACCGCGGAACATGAACCCCACGCACAACGCGGAAAGAAGAGCAGCGAGGGCGGGTGCTCTCGTGGATAGGCACGCGGAAGACGAGGGAGCCGTTTACGTCGATGCGGCGGAATATCAAGACCGCGTCGAGGCGTACACAGCAGTAGTAGTGAGTGCCTCGACGGGAGCAGTCAAAACGGCGGCCAGCACCCGCACCAGGGACACGCATCAAGCAGAGGAGGTGGCCATTGCCTTGGCCATCGCCGACCCCGGCTGCAAGACGGTGCTAAGTGACTCAAGGACGGCAGTGTTGAGTTACGCTAAGGGCAGAGTGTGCAGTGCGGCAGCCCGCATCTTGCGGGCAGCCGAAGAAGCAGGGCGACAAGGGGCGGTGGTGATCAAGTGGTTCCCGGCCCACATGGGCAGTGATGTGTCGGGGCGGGGCAACACCAACCACAACGAGACGGCCAACGCCGTGGCGCGAGGACTCACCAACCGCGCGACGGCAAAAGTGGCCCTCTCGGAGGGCGGTGCGTGGTATAGTTCCAAGGACCGGATGACTACGTACAACGAGATTGTGAAGTGGTATAGGTTAAATAGAAAAACTATGCCTCCCCTCACCCTGGACTCAAGCGGGGGGAGGCTGTGATCTTTAGGCAACTACAAACAGGGTCCTTACTAACACCGGTGTTAGCTAAGTACATATACCCGGGACTTTACGCGGACGATACGTGTCGACTGTGCATGAAGGCTAGGGCCACCGCGGTGCACGTACTCTGGGACTGTGAGAAGAACCCGAGAGAGGCAACCGAGAAGACGACGATTCCCCCGCAGTTCGAGGCTGCGGCGAGGAGCTGTGACTTAGAGACTCAACGTAGGGCCGTCCAGCAGATCTCGGCCGCCCTGGAGAGGCAACGGGCAGACGATAGTAGGGGGGAGTAAGGGAACGCCCGGAAAACCGGGCGGCTCTCCCTCCCGATCCCGGTTAGATAAGGGAAATGCTCGGGGCCAGGGAGTAGAAGGCGCGAGATAGACGTGGGGGCCGCGTCGCGTTGTGGTCACCACCCCCTGCGTGGGGCAGGGTACTACCGACTGCTGGCATTCAAATAAAGTTTTCCTCCTCCTCCTCCTCCTCTGCAGGGAGCGGCCCCTTGGAGCAACCAAGTCGGGACGATTTCAATGCCAAGGTCCGACAGATGAAGAAGAGGTTACCTCTACGGAAAGTGTCGAGAAAAAGAAAGTTTTCTAAGATCCGACAGCTGAAGAAGAGGTTAACTCTAAGGTTAGTGTCGAGGAAAAGGAAGTTTGTATTAAAAAGCTGATAGTCCAGCAGTGTCGTTCTTTGTTTTCTCCTCTCCTTCGCTTTTCCTCTACGTTCAGCTGGTATTCAAGGAAGCGTCCAAAGAAAGATGGCAGCCTCAGACTTTGGGAAGACTAGCAAAGTCACTATAAACCCAGTCTTGAAAACAGACCACTACCCGCTGCCCTGACCAGAGGACCTCCATTTTGTCATCGCAGTAGGCAAGGTGTTTTATGTGCTTGCCCTTTCAGCGGTGCATCAGCAGGTGCTACTCATTTCAGAGTCCAGACAATTTTGATAGTGAACATTAGTTTGGGTCTCTCCGAGTTTCAACGCCCTCCGTACGGTGTGGATAGTGCGCCAGCGATATTCCGCTCCATGATAAACGAGGTGCTCAAAAGCATTCCGCACGACGGATGCTACATATACGATGTGATCGTGGCACGATCTGACATGGCAGACTGCCAAAAGACACTAGACTGTGTTCTGAACAGGTTACGTGAGTACAACAACACGCTGAACGCGGACAAGTGCCGCTTCTTTCAAAAATCCGTGACGTACTTGGGTCACACGGAGACCGCAGACTGGGTTTATCCCACAGAGGCAAAGATAACGGCGATCTTGGAAGCCCTCCACCGTCACAGAACTGAAGGCATATCTAGTGATGCTGAACTTCTATTCGTAGTATTTAAATAATGATTCGACAGTCGCAAAGCCGCTCTATCGGCTTTTCGAAAAAATCTAAAGTAGTCAAGGACGAAGGAATGTATCGAGGCATTGGCAAATACAAAAAAGTTCCTGTCTATCAGCAAAGTGCTGACATTGTATGACGGTCGACACATCCATAGGAATTCTCTTTGACGCGTCATCGTATGGCATAAGAGCAGTTATTTTTCACGAAACTCCTTACGGTGAAGACGACTATTACTTTGCCTCGTGAACATTAACGTCCGCCGAGAGAAAATACGCTCAGTGCGACCGCAAAGCTTTGGCCTAAAAGAGCTTCATCGTAATCTTTTTTGTCGAGAGTTCACAATTTACACAGACCATGAGCCGCTGCAATGTATTTTGGCCAGGAGAAACCTAGACCAAAGAATGCAGCGTTCGGCCATGGTACTTGCAGCGTAAAGATAACGGCTCATATATGGCCTAGGAAAGAACATGGAAGTGGCTGATTCTGTGTCGACATTGCCATAGTCAGTCCTCGCTGAGGAAGAACCTGATGCCAGATTCCCGAAACTTTCTTACGACAAAAAGCTCGTAAAGTTATCTTAGATATATTGACAAACGTTTTGTCGTAAGAAAGTTTCGGCAATCTGGCGTTTGATAAATGTCTCTCGGCGTTTCAATGTCTCCCGCTAAGCGCTGAGAAGATGGGGAAGTTTTCTAACTGGAGTTTAAAGTTATGCCGTGTTGCAGAGTTCACTCTTAACGGCTGGCTGAGCAAATGCGCACCAGAACTCGTGCCTATTTTGCGCGCCACGACGAACTCTCATTGGAACAAGGTTGCGTAACTTGCTGCGTCCAAATAGTGATCCCGGCAACAGCTGAGAGACCATGTTGAAAAACACCGCGACTCCACGAGGACAAAAATGCAAAGAGAACACAAAACAAGCGCTGACTATCAACTGGTTTGTTAGAACATAAGGAAGAAAGACAACGAAATGAAAAACTTGGAGTCAAATGTTCACACGCTCGCTGGGTGCCTCGAGTAGAAATTATTTTCTTCTTTCGTTCCTCGGGAGCCCTTGTTACCCTAAATGCAGAACGTTCACCTCGCTGGGGGTCAGAGTCACCGAGGGTTGGCTCACACACGAACTGTTGTTCTTCGTGATGTTGTACTCTTTACATCTCCGACATGTTGGATCGCGGTGTTGACATAATATAATTGTGTCTTCAAAGCGTGGTTCGCACGCGCAATTTGGGCAATGTACCGTTCGATGTGAATACAAGGAGCTGTGGTACTCTGAGGCGGATGTTTAAGCACCTGCCAGTCAGCCAGATATAAGAGCGCCCACAAGAGAATGGAATGCGGTAAACCACGCCTTTTACGCACGACACAAACATTTCCCATGTTTTACCTTACATATGTTATACACTGATTTTGTGTTTCCGTCCCTGCGTACATGTTGATTGATTGATTGATTGATTGATTGATTGATTGGGGTTTAATGGCGCAGCAGCGACCAAGGCTATAATGCGCCAACAACTAGGACTATTGCTGAAATCAAGGTTAAAGAGGAGAAAGAGCTATAGTAGCTTGTAATTTAATAAAACAACGATCATGAAAGTACAAGCGCAGAAGATGTCGCAATGAATACGACGAACTATTAAAATTATAGCTGGTCCAGGAGTCTTATATCCTTAAGAAAGTTGAAAACACACTTGTGTGAAATCAACGGCTCATCGCTGAGTAAAAGGGCGAGATGTAATGGTGTATGCTCTTGGTAGATCTTGGCAAAGTGTCTGTGGCGTTCTTGGTCATACAAAGGGCATACAAGTAAGATATGTAGGATGCTTAACGGAATGTGGCAGTGTTCACACTCCGGAGCATCCTCCCACACAAAAGACGCCCATGGGTAAGACGGGTATGACCAATTCGCAGTCGGCACAAAACCACCTCATAAAAACGCTCGCGGTGTCGTGCACTCTCCCATTCCTGAAGTAGTGGTTTCACTGCGTGAAACATACTGTTTTTTCTCGGTCCCATTCCTCTTGCCACATGCGTCTTATGGAAAATTTCAGAACATGTCTATAATCTCTGTAAGGTATTTTCCACAGGTCGACTTCTCGATCCTTAGCAGTACATGCTCCTTTTTCAGCATCCTCGTTTCCGGCAATTCCGAAATGTGAAGGAACCCAGAGTAATATTATTTTCTTCTTTCGTTTTGCGGCTGAAATTAGCCTGTTCCTTATTTCTATTACAAGTGGATTGCGATCATTTCTCACTCTGGCAAGAGCTCGCAAAGCACTAAGTGAGTCGGTGTAAACAATTGACTTGTGAAGCTTTTTTTGAGGATCTTATTTGTGGCGAGGAGTAAGCCACAGTAAGCCCTCTTGCTTCCTCTGTGCTCCAACCACCTCCTCTTGCTTCCTCTGTGCCCCCACCACCTCCTCTTGCCTCTGCACCTTCTCCACAACTCCCTCTTGCTTTCTCTGCACCCCAACCACCTCCTCTTGCCACTGCACCTTCTCCACGACTCCCTCTTGCTTCCTCTGTGCCCCCACCTCCTCTTGCATCTGCACCTTCTCCACGACTCCCTCTTGCTTCCTCTGTGCCCCCCCACCTCCTCTTGCATCTGCACCTTCTTCTCAACTCCCTCTTGCTTCCTCTGCGCCCCAACCACCTCCTCTTGCATCTGCATCTTCTCCACGACTCCCTCTTGCTTCCTCTGCACCCCAACCACCTCCTCTTGCCCCTGCTGTGCCCCCACCACCTCCTCCAGCTTCTGCATCTTCCCCACTTCCCCTTGCTTCCTCTGTGCCCCCACCACCTCCTGCTTCTGCATCCTCTCCACCACTTCCTCTTGCTGTTTCTGTGGCCCCATCACCTCCGAGTTTGGTGAGAGGATGCAAGTGGCAGTTGGTGAAGCCCAAATCCAGGGAGCGCAAGTCTCCAAAGTTGCATAAGGCACAAAACCACGCCGCTATTATCACGTCCCCCATCATTACTTGGGATGATGGAGACTTTGCAGCCTCTGTGGCTTCTGCATCTTTTCCATCACTTCTTCGATCTTGCTGCCTTTGCTGTGCCCCCACCACCACCTCCTCTTGCCTCTGTGCCACCGCCACCTCCTCCAGCTTCAGCATCTTCACCACTCCCCCATCTTTCCTCTCTGCCCCCACCACCTCCTGCTTCTGCATCCTCTCCACCACTTCCTCTTTCTGTTTCTGTGGCCCCATCACCTTCGAGTTTGGTGGGTGGATACAAGTGGCAGTTGGTGAAGCCCAAATGCAGAGAGCGGAAGTCTCGGGGGTCGCGTAAGGCACGAAACCATACTGCTACCATCGCATCCCCTATAATTACTTCGGATGATGGAGACTTTGCAGTGGGTTGCCTTTTGGAGCCCATGCCTATCCTTGAAGCCTTTTCATCTGTGCCTATGTTTGACGAGCTGTCCTCCTTAGAGACATGCTCTGACCCTAGCTCAGCTGATGGCCACCCAGCAGACGCTGGCCCTAACACCGCACGTCCAGAGGTGCAGAATAACAGTAGCTTCTAGGATGATGCCACTAGCTGCACGATGCCGCTAGCATGCGCGAAGAAGCTCAGGGCCAGGAGTGCACAACATACGGCCTGCAGGGCCGCATGCGGCCCGCGGGCACTTTCTGTGTGGCCCGCGGCCCAGCTGAGTGCAGAAACTGCTCACCGTGTCATTCAATGCACTGCGTGCCAGTTGACTTAGCAGAAAGCACTCAAACCCCTTGACCTACTTTTCTCAGAGTCCTCTTTTCGGGGGAAGCTCAAGTCCTGAGTTCAAATATTCCCTCTCCACTAGACCCACACAAAACAACAATACAAAAGCCTGTACAGCCATCCAGTGCGTTGTTATGACCCCCTAACAGTGTCCCTCCCCTATCCTTGTTCCAGTTCTTCTTCATCCCGTTTCCTCCTTCCTCTCTCCACGGAGGCTACAGCCCTCTCCCCACCTGTTGGGACATGATCAGTGACAGCTTGTTGCAGATAGAGAAAAGCAAGTCGTGCCACGCTTGGAATATGAGTGCACTTCCAAAGAAGAAAAAAATCGACCAGGAGGGCTGAAAATTCAACCAGGAGTGGACATGGAGGTACTTTTTCATTGAGAACGCATCGGAGTGCTTATGTCTTGTGTGTCGAGAATCTCTCGCAGCTCCTAAAGAATACAACGTTCAACGCCACTACGAGACCCAACATACCCGCGACTTCAGCGCTCTTTCAGATTCGGAGAAAAACAGTGTCCGAGAACTTAAAACGGAATTTGCTTGCTGAGCAAAGCATTTTTACGAAAAGCAAAGAACACACCTGAAGCAGCCACGCGTGCATCTTTTCAGATATCTCGACAGATCGCTCGTTCAGGTCGTTCGTTTTCTGATGGCGAATTCATCAAGGAATGTCTTATGATTGCTTCTGAGGAGATGTGCCCGCACAAGAGGTTGGTTTTCCAAAACCTGAGCCTATCAAGAATGAGAGTACAACGACGTGTGCATGACATTCCCTCGACCTATCAAAACAGCTGGAGAGGTGTTGCAGTCATTTTGTCTACTACTCTCTTGCTTTGGATGAGAGCACAGACATCACTGACACAGCACAGCTGCTTGTTTTCATCCGTGGTGTGAACGAAAACTTCGAAGTGACTCAGGAGCGGGCATAGCTTTCCTCAATGCACGGACGGACTACGGGAGAAGAGATCAGCAAGGAGGTCAAAGAGGTCATCGAGAAGCTCAAGCTATCATGGGATAGAGCCCCAGCCATGATGCGAAAGAGAAACGGAGCCGTTGCCTTACTTCAGCGTTCAGTGGTGTACAACTGAAGCAATATCACTGTGTGCTTCACCAGGAAGCACTCCGTGCCAAAGTGATGAAGTTTGACTATGTGATGAAGGTCGTGACTTCGGTTGTCAACTTAATACGTGCTCGAGGGATTGAAGCACAGGAAATTTCAAGAGTACCTGAAAGAAATGGAGAGTGAGCACATGGACATCCCATATCACACTGAAGTTCGCTGGCTGAGCCGTGGGAATGTTCCGAGTCGCTTCGTCGCGCTGAAGGCCGACATCATTGCTTTCTTGCAAGAGGAAGGGAAACACATACCAGAGCTGGAGGAAGAACAAAGGTCGTGGGATCTGGCATTCCTCACCGATATTTCAAGCCATCTGAACATGCTTAACATAGCTCTCCAAGGAAAAGACCATCTCATTTCGGACATGGTGAGCGCGATCTTCGCGATTTAAGGAAAGCTGCGCCTCTTCAAATTGCAGCTTGGGGCCCAAGCATAGTTCACTTTCCAACCTGCAACAAGCTCTTTCCCACCGGCGAAAATCGGAAGACGGTAGCTGCGACGTACGCTCCACAGGTTGAGTACCTGCTCTCCGAGTTCCAGCAAAGATTGAAGGCATCTGAAAGTGAGAAGAGTAACTACGATTTGTTCCGCGATCCGTTTTCTGTCGCACTGGAAGACACAGGTCAGACGCTGCAGCTAGAACTCATCGACCTCCAGTGCTCGCCAGAACTGCATGAAGAGTATGCATCGTGAGTCTCAGCTGCTTGGCTTCTACAGACGCCTTGACAGGAGCAAGTACGGAAACCTTGTGGACCACGCATTGAAGCTTGCATCACTTTTTGGGAGCATGTATGTCTGTGAGCAGACATTCTCACTGATGACCCTCAACAAGAACCGTCTTCGATTTTTTTATGACGGATATGACACTGCGAGATGTGCTGAAGACGGCCACCAGTGCGATGATGACGGATATTGAAAACCTGTCTGCAGCAAAAAGGTGTAACGTGTCACACTAGGTGCGACCCACGCAGTTTCCAATAAACAATTTTTGGCCCGCGTCATTTTGGAGTTGTGTACCCCTGCTCAGGACCAAGCTTGCTTCTCAGCCGCTGCAGCTGAAACGTCGGGTTGTGCCAGACGCTTGCTCCAATACTACATGTCCAGAGGTGCAGAATGGTAGTAGCCTCTCGGATGATGCCGCTAGCTCAGCTGATGGCCGTCCAGCATGCGCGAAGAAGCTCAGGGCCAAGATTACTTCTAAGGCCCAGCAGTGGAAACGTCGGGTTGTGCCAGACACTTGCTCCAACACCACACGTCCAGAGGTGCACGAATGGCAGTAGCCTCTCGGATGATGCCGCTAGCTCAGCTGATAGCCGTCCAGCATGCGCGAAGAAGCTCAGGGCCCAGATTGCTTCTAAGGCCCTGCAGCAGAGATGACGGGTTGTGCCAGACGCTTGCCCCAACACCGCATGTCCAGAGATTGCAGAATGGCAGTAGCCTCTCGGATGATGCCGCTAGCTCAGCTGATAGCCGTCCAGCATGCGCGAAGAAGCTCAGGGCCAAGATTGCTTCTAAGGCCCTGCAGCAGAAATGTCGGGTTGTGCCAGACGCTTGCCCCAACACCACATGTCCAGAGGTGCAGAATGGCAGTAGCCTCTCGGATGACGCCGCTAGCTCAGCTGATAGCCGTCCAGCATGCGCGAAGAAGCTCAGGGCCAAGATTGCTTCTAAGGCCCTGCAGCAGAAATGACGGGTTGTGCCAGACGCTTGCCCCAACACCACATGTCCAGAGGTGCAGAATGGCAGTAGCCTCTCGGATGATGCCGCTAGCTCAGCTGATAGCCGTCCAGCATGCGCGAAGAAGCTCAGGGCCAAGATTGCTTCTAAGGCCCTGCAGCAGAAATGTCGGGTTGTGCCAGACGCTTGCCCCAACACCACATGTCCAGAGGTGCAGAATGGCAGTAGCCTCTCGGATGATGCCGCTAGCTCAGCTGATAGCCGTCCAGCATGCGCGAAGAAGCTCAGGGCCAAGATTGCTTCTAAGGCCCTGCAGCAGAAATGTCGGGTTGTGCCAGACGCTTGCTCCAACACCACATGTCCAGAGGTGCCGAATGGCAGTAGCCTCTCGGATGATGCCGCTAGCTCAGCTGATAGCCGTCCAGCATGCGCGAAGAAGCTCAGGGCCAAGCTTGCTTCTAAGGCCCTGCAGCACAAACGTCGGGTTGTGCCAGACGCTTGCTCCAACACCACACGTCCAGAGGTGCAGAATGGCAGTAGCCTCTCGGATGATGCCGCTAGCTCAGGTGATGGCCGTCCAGCATGTGCGAAGAAGCTCAGGGCCAAGCGCGTTTCTAAGGCCCTGCAGCGGAAACGTCGGGTTGTCATCATGGGGGCTGATGAAGTTTGTTCAGAGCTTGGGAATACTGTCTTTAGTCCCCCACTCTGTCTGGCGGAGGAAGTGTCATCTTTGAAGGGGCAACTTTTGCAAACTTTGTAATTTTTCGGTCAGCCTTTGAAGCCTGGTGCAAAGATGAGCACCACGTTGTTGCAGTAAGTAAGAGCAACTTATGCCCATTAGCTCAAAGTGATGAATTCAAGTATTCTCGAGTTACTTACATCTGTGTACATGGACTTAAGCCAAGTTCAAAGGGCATTGGAAAACGCCCAAAGCGTAACTTTAATCATACTGGCTGTGAGATGCTTGTTTCAGTGGCTATGAGAACTAAAGGAAGTGTCTTCTACACAATTTCGAAACTTGTCGTCGAGCACAACCATCCCCAGGACTTATTCGATTTGTATCCACAAAATAGACTCCTCAGTGAACCTGAGAAGGCAGAATTTGCAGATCTTGTCAAATGCAATGTAGCACCTAAGGACTTCAAAAATTATGTTTATGAAAAGACTGGCAAGTTTCTGAAAACGAAAGACATAAACAACTACAAGTCTCGTTATGCAACTACAATTAAAACTAGTCAGGATCATGGTGGCATGTTGCTCGAACAGATGCAGACCCTTGCCTCTCAGAATCCCAACTGGATTATTCATTATGAAAAGGATGAGAAGGACAAACTTTTATTTGTTTTATTCCAGACCTCTATCATGAGAGAAACTTTAGAGAAATATCCAGAAATTTTGTTTGTTGATGGGACGTACAAAGTGAACATAGAGGGCTATATTTTGTATTCAATTTTATGTGAGGATGGTTGTGGAAGGGGTAGGAGCGTCTGTTATGCATTCTTACAGAGGGAGACGTCCGCAATTGTACGCTCAGTGTTTGGCAAGTTCATTGATTGCAACCCTTTCATAATATCAGCCTGCAAAGTAATCATGATAGATAAGGACTTAAACGAGCTTAGAATTTTAAAGGACCTTATGCCCAGGAGCACCATACTGCTCTGTTCATGGCATGTCCTACATTACCTAGACCTTCAGATTAACAAACTGGCACCGTTGAAGAAGGCAGTACTGCGTCCCCTTATTAAGGAAATTGTTTATGCACAAGATGAGCCTGTTTACAATGAAAAGGTTGCGGAGCTACAGAAACATTCTTCTTTCGAGTTTTACAAGTATTTCATTGCCAACTGGGATTCCTGTAAAGAAATGTGGGTGCACGCTTATCGTCGCACTTTATTTACTCTTGGAAATAATACAAACAACAGAATTGAGAGTCATAACCAGAAGATGAAGGCCTTCTTGCGTTCAGGGATGCACTTAGTTGCTGCAGTCACTGCATTGCTGGAGTATGTCGACCACGATGTCATGTCACTGCAGTTTGCAAGGCTTAGGGAGATGAAGCTCAACATAGATACTAGCTGCACTGACTTATTTCAAGTAGAATTGTCTAATAACTGCACTTTAGAAGCAAGGAGAACCATGCTGGAACAGTATGAGAAGTTCATAAGAAGCAAGTTTGTTGTTAGCATCACTAAGGGAATGTACACTGTTCAGTCGGAACAAAAAGAATACTTGGTGCCACAAAGTCTCGATGGCTGCATATGCTCAGTTTACTCCCAATATGGTCTTCCATGTGCCCACATATTTGCTGCACGTTGTTTCGCAAAGGAAAAACTATTTGATAAGGCTTCCATTCCACAGCGATGGCTTAAGAGCCACTTCCTAGCGTCTGAACCTGCTAAGAGTGCTATCCCTTCGCCCACACTTACAGCAGCTGTAAAAAGATCTGAGCCTCCAAAGCTAGACACTATTCAGGCAAGATTCAATCATGCGCACAAATTTTTGTGTGATATAGCAAAACCTACGGCTAATGTTTTGGCCTCGTGTAGTCCATCTGAGCTAAAGGAGAAATTGTCATTGATTGAGAGCTTTCTTCACAACCTTACAACTTTCCCAAGCAACCAGGTACAACCCTCACCACAGCCAATTGTAGCCCTTACTGTTGAGAAGAATAAATCTGTGTCACAGCTGGAATGTACATCAATGGATACAAGCCAGGAGGGGAAACCTGCGCAGCATCCAGGTGTTCGATCAGTGGGTACAGATGAGGAGGATGAGTTTGTGCAACCATCAACAAATATCAAAGCTTCTCAGAAATTGAGTATTCCTTTAATTAAAAGTAAACGGGGAGGCCGAGGAATGTAAAAGTTGTTAAAAGACGTGCACCGCCACACGAGTTTACCGCTAAAAAAATTTGCCTTAGTATGGTCGATTCAAAGTTCTTGCCTCTGTGCAAGAGCTATTCACTATCTGACATTGACCTCGGCCATGTTGCATGCAACATGAAACTGTCAGATAGTGTTGTTAATGTTGCACAGCACTTAATACATAAAAAGTTTCCTCAGTGGGGAGGTTTTCAGGATGTCTTGCTCGGAAAATTATTCAAATTCTCGAGAACAGTAGGTCCTTTCATTCAAATTTTGCATACCACTAACCCTGACCACTGGATTACGATATCTAATATTGAGGCACCCTCAGACTCACTCTTTATTTATGATTCCATTGACCAGCCTGTTCCACCAGATGCAATTAAGCAGGCGTGCAACATTCTGAAGCCACAGTGTGCAAACATCAAGATCTTTGTGAAACCTGTACAGGACCAGGGTTGCACTCTAGACTGTGGCTTGTTTGCTATTGCTAATATGTATTCCATAGCGTCTGGTAAAGATCCAACCAAGTTAAGCTTCCGGCAACACATTCTTCGCTCCCATTTACTGAAATGCATTACAGGTGGAGTGATTGAAGACTTTCCCACGACAGCCACACTGGTTCCTCGTGTGCGGGCAAAATATTTTTTTATGGTGTTCATTGTTTGTGCAGGCAGCCCCTGCTCTCTGCTGGTGACAGTGGTATCATTCAGTGTGCAAGCTGCACAGCTCTCTTCCATGAGACTTGCCTTAGGTGTAAAATTATACCAGGTATAGCGTTTGTTTGTAGCCAAAGTTGTGGAATAGCTATTACAAGTAAAAAGGCGCACTAAAGATCGCTATGTGACAGCCACTCTTACATCCGTTCTATTGTGCATAGAAACGAAGCCAGCTTAGTTTTAAAGCAATTTATTTATAGTCAGTGACAGGCTAAGAACATGGTGCGAGAAAAAGGAAGGATGGGGAGAAAGCAGACAAAATGGTAGAGGGGAAGACCCTCACCCGACTCCTCGCACCATGTTCTTAGCCTGCCACTGACTACTTTTGTTGCTTCACATTTGTTTCCTGTTGGTGTGTTGATATGGTAAATGTATAATTTCTTTTTTCTTTTTTTTTATTATGTTTTAGGTCTCTCGGCGGAGCCTGGCCGCTAGAGAGCGCGTTCTCAGGTGGCGGATAGAGATATGTTCTGTGTTATGGAGTTTTGAAAACAGCTTCATAACACAGGGCAGGCATTCAGATATTACTGAAGGCCCAAGTGGTGTTCTCAATGGTTTCATAGAAATTCCGTTCACACACTTATTCAAGCGTCCATGACCATCCAGCCGTCGGCTCCCAGAAACTGGTACACATCGCCAATCAAACAATACAGGTCACTAAGTGCTTAGTTAGGGTGCCTTGTACTCGAAATATGTTGTTTGCATCTTGTATAACAAAAGCCGTGCCCCCTGGATCACGAAAGAAATCTTGCACCTAGCCCGCCAAAAACGTCAGCTGTTTGCCAGAGCCAAGAACAGCAGATGCGCCACTACGCTCAGCGCTGCCCACGCTGCACAAAGAGACCTGAAGAAGATTATCCGGAAGTCTCACCAGAACTACGCCCTCAGTGTTGCAGAACGTGCTTTCAAAGAACCGAAGGTGTTTTGGGCGTATGTAAGAAAACACAAAAGGAGTACACATGCATTGGACATCTGCCAAAATGGCAAAGCCCTCAGCGATATTGAGGCCGCAGAACTTTTGAGCAGGCATTTCGCTTCAGTCTGGACACCACCCCTACCAGATCAACAGCTCCCACTTTGCCCAGTCTCGGATACTCCAGCTGACCAAGTCCAACCCACTCTGACCACAATCTCTATCAGCACATCTGACATGGAGGAAGCCCTAACTCGGCTGAAACCATCGCAGTCGCCTGGTCCAGACGGCATCCACCCTGCTCTTCTGAAAGCAAGCAGCAAACTCATTTCACCTATACTGGCACGTCTATTCCAGCAAAGTCTGGACACTGGAACGGTCCCAAGCACGTGGAAAATGGCGTATATTACGCCTGTGTACAAGGGAAATGGAGCTCCAGCTCACAAGCTGGAATCGTATCGGCCCATCTCTACCACGTCGGTGGTCTGCCGCACAATGGAACGAGTCATGAACCAGGCGATACACAAGCCCCTCGAGAGCCATGCCTTGCTCTCGCCGGCGCAGCATGGCTTTCGTCCCGGTAGAAGTTGTGAAACCGCCCTCCTCACAGTAGTACACAGGATCAGTGACAGTCTCGATAGCGCAGTGCCATGCGAACTCGTACAGCTGGACTTTACAAAAGCCTTCGACAAAGTTGACCACACCCTTTTACGGAAGAAACTTGTGCGTGCCGGCTTTCAGGATCAAATTCTAGTTTGGCTATCAGACTTCCATCTCCAGCAGACAACAACGTGTATACCGCAACGGCACCCCCTCACAACCCCAATCTGTCATATCTGGAATCCCACAAGGCAGTGTTCTTGGCCCTACACTTTTCTCTTTGTTTATCAACGATCTTATTCCCCATATAAGCTCAACTCCTGTGCTATATGCCGATGACCTCACACTTGTTAAACCGATTAAGTCAACCAAAGATTATGATGACCTTCAGCAGGACCTTGACAGGGTACACATATGGACCACCGTAAACAAATTACCCCTTAGTGCCTCTAAATCTAAATCAGTGTACTTCACAACCCAGAGGAAGGTGCCATGCCCACTTCCCCTCTTGAGGATCAACGACGAAGTTATCAACCGCAGTGACAACATCAAGATACTTGGAGTGACTCTGGACACCCGATTAACCTTCTCAAACCATGTTCATTCCATTGCATCGCGTTCCCGCCGTTTGCTGGGGTTCATACAAAATATCAGCAAGGGCCTAGGACCCATCGTGATGGCGAAACTCTACACCGCCCTTGTTCTGCCCATCCTAGAATATTGTTCACCGATCTGGTCCCCTCGATCCACGTCAACACAAGAAATTCTGGAGCGGATCCAGCGGAAAGCCGCATACGTGGTCTACGCCCGGAGTTCCCCGATCCCTCGTCTCCAACCAAGCGACATTTCGACGAGCCAGCTACTTAGAACTTCAGGATGGACAAGCCTCGCTACCAGGAGAGACATGGCCACCCTGAGACTTTTAGCAACCATCATTGGGCCAGGGATACCCCAAGATGATTACCTGAGCACAGTCCCTCGCAGGAACCACCGTACCGGTCATCTGGAGCCCCTGCTCGCAAGAACTGAGCGCCACGCAGGCTCATGCCTCGTCCGCGCTGTACAACTATGGCGTTCATTGCCACCAAGAATTGTCAGCATGCCCATCAGTGACAAACCTGAAATACTGGAACTTTGTCGCGAGGCTGGAGTACACCTACGATCACACGCATAACCCTGCCCCATCCCTCACGGTGCATCACTGCCCCGCCCTTCATTATACCTCACTGTTCATTAATCACTAACATAATCACTCCCTCTAGACGGGCCTCACAGGCATTATTGTACGGGCTACACGCCTTTCTGTGGCGCCTGCGCTCACGAGCGCAAATAAATACCAATACCAATCACTTTGATCTCAACACACCAGAATTCTGGTACAGGCATGCTGATAACACCGATCATCAGAATCGTTGTTCCATTTATTTGCATCCCAGGTTTCTGAACCTCCACTGTCGCTATCAAAGAACACTGGACCTTCCTCTTCCTCTCGTACTATTGTGAGCAATATGAGAGGGAACAGCGGAGCGCGTGCCAAATAGCCTCGAACCCTACCCGTGGCGATACGCTGTGGCAGTTCTTGGAGAGAAGGTGGAGAGAGAGCGGTGCGCTTTCGTCTGCTGCCTGCCATGCTGGCCGGCCGAAAGAGTTGACTTTTAGGGTGTGTAAAACCTCGCTCCGTGTGCGCATACTTCCTAAAGTTGCAACGTGATGGGTGCCAACCGGTATATATTTCTGTACACTATGATCCTCCCAGGTGCGAGAACTCGTTAGTTTCGAACTATATTTAGCGACGTCAAGAAATTAGAACGGTCCTCTTTATATGCAGAATAAGTTTCAGTTCCCATGCATATGTAATGAGAAGATTGGGTGAAGGGGTTAAAAGTTCCGTTACTCTATCTCGGTTTCGCGTTCGTAGCAAGAGGATCCATTCAATTTTTAAAGCAGAGCTCGTGTTTGTTTGTTTTTCTTTGCGCTGTGGCGCCTGAAAGCAGCCCGATACGGCGAACTGCAATCCTAAGATGCTTTCCTAATGCTATCAGAGCATAGTGGTTAGTCCGAGCAGATATGTCAGATGGAGCGCCGCTAAGTCCATCCATGTTTATTATTTTGATTCTGGGTAGAATGTGTGTGCCCTGATGGCTATATAGATGTGTATTTCTTTCTGCTCTTGTGTGTGCAGAAAGTTTTGTTTATTTATTTATTTGTTTCAGGTCAACCAGCAACGCCGCCACAGATGTAAATGGAAAGGGGGGGGGAGGGATAAGTTGAGTGTAAAGGGGTTTCTTATTGTAACTAAAATTGTCTTGCATTTTTAAATAGATACACTATGGGTGCCTATTTTGCCCTGGCTTCTACTTAACGGCCGGTAGTATTTATAACAAAAAAAGGAGGAGCAAGCTTACAACATAAATTTTCCTTCCTCAGAATAATTTCTTCGGAATAGATCCTGCGCTTTTGCTCATTAGTAAAACGTCAACAATCTTATCCTCTCATACAGCTCAGTGGTCCGGCCCGAGGACATAATAATCTTAGTGTGTATGGTTTCCGTGCTTTGTGGGTTTATATTATACAAAATTCAAACAGCGTTTTTAGGAGTTTATTCTTATCGTACATTTGGCGGCACTGGAGCTAAATTTTGTTGTATTACCATTTCTCCAGGGAGTACTATCTGCACACAAACGCATCGAGGAGCCCAAAAGGCCGTTTTGGTTGGGAGCCTAATTTACTAGAGCATAGCGCAATCCACTTCAAAGGCCTGCACGCCGCCCGAATCGTTTTAGAGCTGGCTGCGATAACATATTAAAATCAAGCGTAATTCACAAAAGTTTTCGTCGTTGATTCGACGCTTGCACTGGAGATAGAAATAGCTACGAACTTCGGCGTGCAGAGCGTGAGCACTGGTTATTATTACGGAGGTAGGAAGCTTCCGGCGGCGTCGTGAAGCCACCCGAGGTGAAGTCGGAGGAGTCTTCCGGTTCGTAGGGACACGCCCCCAACGATGACCAAAAACGAAGAAAACAAGACGACGCCATTGGACGGAAAGGACAGCTGATTTCGCGCCAACAGCTGTTTCGGTCATCGCGCGACCTCTTCTTCCCGCTTTGAGCCAGTACGTAACCTCCTCTTCTTCCTACCTCCACGGTTATCATAGACGCGGACGAAAATTCAGGATACGACAAGTAGACAGCACCATGTACCAGCCGTGAAATCAAATAGCTCCGCGTACCGACCAGGAAAGGTAATAGTTACGACGAGTTATTAAGAGGCCAGCGCTACGTGCGTCACGTTAGCGCGCTATTCGCACATCGCAGGGAGGCAACGTGTTGAGATCGTTAGCATGTGGGAGGACGTTCTGGAGAATTCTAAACTTGTATCTGACTAAATATATACCCTCACTGACAGCTTAAGAAACACGGGGGTGTAGCTTAAGTTATATTGGCGGTTCTAGCGTTTTGATTTGCTCTTCGGTGTGCTTATCGACTAATGCCACAATCTTGGACGAGGAAAGATAATAAGATGTTGGAGACTCCTCACGCTCGGCGCTTGTTAAGATGATCTGCCCTCTTAGTTTTTACATTCATAAAAACTCGGTCTCCTCCTCCCCACAACAAGCCCAAAAACCGAGCTGTGACTTGCACAATGCACATGTTTAGGTTAGAGTTGCTTTGTTCATGACTCGTGGACGATTAGTCCTTTTTGTCAAACATTCGAGCATGAGTGCGCCTTCAAATGCCGCTCTCCATTTATCCTGTAAAACGTTTCTTCGACAAACGTTGTTTGCGAACAAAATTTCCACTAAAATTATCTTCGCAAACTTTCGTTGCCGGACAAAGTCTAGAAAATTGCTAAAATTGTCAAAATTGACTCAAGTACACAATATATTGCCGAAATAAAAGCGAGGGGTTTTCATGTACACATTTGTATGCATAGTGCTTGAAAGGGTTAGAGAAAAAGACGAGTTGCCTTGCATTGCACTCCGTTCCACAAACGTTTCTGCAGTGCTGACAAAGGTATATAGACGCATTAAGGCAGTTCTGCAAAGGCGCCGCCATAGCCAATTTTCAGTTTTTGTTTCCTCTTATTCCGTTCGCTTCTCTTTATCATTACCACACCAGGACAGGTAATTGTCACTTTTTGTACTATCTGTGTCCATCTCCCCCAGCATAGGCCCTTGTGGATGCTCGTCGACGCCCGCTTCAGCGGCTCGACATCTCGGTAACGTTAAAGTCACTGGATATTTAGGTAACACAAAAGGAGGTTGGCAATGGTCGTTTAATCTCGCGCTTGTTTAAAGCGTCTATAGGGGCGCGAGAGCGTGACAACTGCAAGCATGTCACCTCACTGGTGCCCCACGCATGCAAGCATGTGCAGCTAGCGCGTGAACCTGGCTTTGGCAAGCATGCAGGTTGCACGTAATTGCCCGCACGAGCAGAGACATGGTGGCATCCTGATGTCCTGGTTGCAACCGTCTATGCGGGCTAGGATTCTCAATGTTCTGTTTAGAGTGCGGACAGCACGCGCTCACAATGAAAGTACAAAGACATCGCTGAAAACAAAATGTTGTCGTATCGCAGTCAACGCCCAGAGCGCATGCAGTGATGCGCCTCTTTTACGCTCTTCAGAGGAAAAAAAATAAAAATAAAATATGCGTTGGGAATGAAATGTCTAGATGACATCACCCTAAGCAAAGCGCACACGAAGGCACCCTAAAACGCACTCAGTTCCTGGGTCATTCCATGCCAAAGGAGACGGCAATTTTCGTCATATTTTGGATATGCTTGAAAAAAATAATATGAATAAAGACACGTTTGAAAGTAAGGATGGCTAAGTTTGGGGGCTGAATTACGTTTATTTTTGCTGACGTCATGGTCTAAAGTGCGGGGAATCGGAGAAAACCTTCTGTATTTCGAAAAATTGCTGAAAAAAAGCTATTCTTACCACATAATTTTAAGTTTGCATGCAATCGATCACTAATATATTCTATCTTACCTTGAAAGTAAAACACCTTACGCCGCCATTTTGGGTCTAGACAGGCACTCCAAATCTAAGCAAATTTTTATGGTTTCTTGATTTTTTTAGTCAACTTGAAATTAAAGTTTGACTAAGAAACTTTTTTCACTTATTTTTCTGAACCTTATGCTCGACTAGGTAGCATTACAATTATAAAAAATTATTCGGACAGTTTTTAATTAAATGGTGAATATGTCACTTTCTTCAAAAACGGCCAAATAGAGGGCAAAAAAAAAGCCATGTGGGCAACGGTGCTAGCATTTTCTGAAATAGCCGAAAGATTAACCAACCCCCTCTGTTCAACATATCAAAAAATTAGAAAAGTACTTTTTGATATTTTGGAGAAATTATTTTTTTAAATATGTGGCAGAACAACATCGCCTCCAGGTGTCCACCTCGTCAACAACGCACGCCGTCGTCTGGTACGGTCGAGTGAAACACTGCACGGTAAACTTAATTTCGTTAATTATATTTGTATAGCTAACGCTAAGAATCTTGACATTATGACATGTCTATTTATAGTGACTAGAAAGTGCTTTTTTTTATGCTCTAAACAATATGTTTGGGTATGCTTGCAAGTTGAATAGCGACAAATCGACATAATGTTTGGGATACATTTTATCAAAGCCGAAACAAAGCACATTTGTAGCTCACCGACATTTCTTTTTCTTATGTACATGAATGTAATATATAGTCCAGAAATACTATATACAGATGTCACTCAGATAAGACCTCAATACACCAGAAAGGGCAAGTGAATACTCATATTTAGGGGTTTTCGATAGGAGCACAACACGGAACTTTTTTTTTATGTAGGGGAGACATATAATTTACAAGTGGTAGACACGCAACATGCTTCTGTTGGCCGTTGGCCTGAATATCTACTTTTAATGTTTTGCTTCTTCCAATGTTTCACTCTCTGTTTTTCAGTTGCACTATGTATTTGCACCACAATACCTTTCGTTGAAGAGGAAGCCAAATCACCGTTGCCGCTCGGCATCTTTGACAATCTCCCGCATCCACTATTTCATTTTTTACAAGCGAACGCAGTATGACCAAAAAGTGAAGACGCTTTGTCTGCTAAACAATTCTGACGAACCGTCTGCATTCACAAACTCGGTTAGCAGACAACGGCTTTGTCTCCCGTCACCCAAGCACATGTAAAGTGGAATTAAAGCCTTCAAATTAGCGTGCCAAGAGAATATTATTACGTGGTACCTAAAATAACACCCACATCCATCGTGCAGGAAGAGTTTTGCATGCGAATTTAAAGACATCGCAGCAGACGGATCACACCGGTGACGTTCCAGACGTGAGCAGTGTTCTAGCCTATGACATGAACTGAAAGCTAATGAAACACTGATATTCTAAATGTGATATAGTATTTCTGGACTATATTTTATATTTATTTACATAAGAAGAAACAAAAACGCCGGTGAGCTGCAAATGTGCTTTGTTTCGGCTTTGACAAAAAGTATCCCAAACAATATTTCGAGTTGTCGCTATTCAACTTGCAAGCGCACCCGGACATATAGTTTAGAGCAAACAAAATATGCACTCTCTAGTCACTATAAATAGACATGTCATAATGTCAAGATCCTCAGCTTTAGCTACACAAATATAATTGACGAAATTAAGTACCCCGTGCAGTGTTTCACTCGACCGTAGCAGACGACGGCATGCGTTGCCGACGAGGTGGACGCCTGGAGGTGATGCCGTTCTGCCTCATATTTAAAAAATAATTTCTCCAAAATAACAAAAAGTACTTTTCCAATTTTTTGATATGTTGAACAGATGGGGTCGGTTAAACTTTCGGCTATTTCAGAAAATGCGAGCACCGTTGCCCACATGGCTTTTTTTACCCTCTATATGGCCGTTTTTGAAGAAAGTGACATATTCACCATTTAATTAAAAACTGTCCGAATAATTTTTTACAATTGTAATGCAACCAAGTCGAGTATAATGTTTATAAAAATAAGTAAAAAAAGTTTCTCAGTCAAATTTTAGTTTCAATTTGACAAAACAAATTCAAGAAATCTTAAAAATTTCCTTCGGTTTGGAGTGCCTGTGTGGACCCAAAATGGCGGCGTAAGGTGTTTTCCATTCAAGGTAAGATAGAATATATTTGTGCTCGATTGCATGCAAACGTAAAATTATGTGGTAAAAATGGCTTTTTTTCAGCAATTTTTTTAAGTACAGGAGGTTTTCTCCGATTCCCCGCACTTCGGAGCATGACGTCAGCAAAAATAAACATAATTCAGCCCTCAAACTTAGCCATCCTTACTTTCAGATGTGTCTTTATTCATATTATTTTTTTCAAGCATATCTAAAATATGACGAAAATTGCCGTCTCCTTTGGCATGGAATGACCCTCCTGTACAAATAATGCATTCTGCTGAGCTCTGCTCACGCGCCCGTGCTTCTGTCTTTACCATTGAAATTTTCCTAATATCGAATCTTGAAATTCTTCAAGAAGTTCATAACTAACTGAAAATCTACCAGCGAGTGTTATATATATATATATATATATATATATATATATATATACGTTTTTTAATTCGAAACACCGAATTCTCAAGTATTGCTCGACAGAACACGACGCCTACGAAGCGACAAACGTGGATTGATGTAGTTAGATTGAATCGTAACACAATGGTACACAAACCGGAGTTCCTGAAATTTCTAGAGCGCTGCTCTAAGGCGCACGTTTCCGGCTTGAGCGGCGGCGTCGGCGTCGGCGTAACCGCGCGTTGCCTTATGGGGCGTTTCCCATAATAACGTCAAACGTGACGTCACGTGTGACGTCACGAGAGTTACCTTCGTGAGGGTTACGAGGGTTACCCTCACGAGGGTCACGAGGCTTAACCTCACGCGGGTTACCCTCACGAGGATTACGAGGGTTACCCTCACGAGGGTTATCCTCACGAGGGTCACGACGGTTACGGGGGTTACCTTCACGAAGGTCACGAGGGTAAAGTCACGAAGTTGCCCTCATGACGTCACGTGACGTCACGTGTAACGTCATCATAGAAAACACGTGACGTATGACGTCACGTAACATCACGTGACGTCACACGCATCTAACACTGCCAATATTCCCGCTAAATTTGGCGGAAATATATTCCAGCTAAATTTACCTTCGAGATGTCACATGTGACGTCGCGAGGGTAAATGTTTCCCACTAAATTTAGCGGGGAAGAAAGAGAGGCATACCCTCTTTTCGTACCTCCCCTCCTCCTCCTCAAAGCTGGGCTCTAAATCGGCGTTACAAAAAATAAAAACATTTTTTTTCGTAAGCGCAGGAATAGGGCAGTAATGCACTACAATTGTTTTGTTTTATATATACAAAAAATGTAGTAAAAACCTATTCATAAATAATTTCTGCAATACCTCGTGAAAATGCATATTAGGGCTATAAGTAATGCTTTATCGAAGTTATTTAGATTGCAGTAATACTTCTTATTGATCGAAGCCAAAACGAAGCCTCCGAGATTTAGGCATATTTTACAAACAAGCTAATTCAGCGTGCCTATTGTCGGAGTGTCATTTTTAATTTGAAATGCTTTACTGTTTATTTTCTTATTATTAGTGAAAATCTAGACTTTTTGTTAGACAAGAACTACTTAATTCAAAACTAAAATTCATTTGCTTCAGGAAAAAAAAACACATAAAGGAGCAAAAAAGCAAAGGCAAAAAGAATGTACTGAGTGAAAATACTGTGAGTGCGCAGGCGAGCTGGTGGTAGCTAATCATGTTGTTTAACACCTGAGCCTGTGGTTAAAGGAAAAAAAAACTGTTAGTCGAAGGAACAGACAGACTCAGCCTTTGCAGCACCTTCCTTGTGTGTACCTTCGAATAAAAGCTTTTTCATTTTTTTATGCATTACAGTTTGATGTGTTAAGCAGATGGAATGTACTTAATTGTTCTTGTAATTATACTTCGTCTCATCTTAGCATGGACTATTGTTAGCCGCGCATGCTGAAAGCGCGAGCTAGTTGCTTTGGATGAAGCCTCGGCGGCTGCACAGAGCGCTCGTGCAGCGAAAGCTCCAGTTAAGGCAGTCAAGGCTACCCGCCTCGCGCCTGCTGCAGCCTTCATAGTTAGTCCGTGCTAAGGTGAGACGAAGTATAATTCTGATCGTCTGGTTATTTATTTTTTTCCGTCTAGATATTGACATTATAGAGAGAAATATAGTAGGCAATAGCGGTACTATATAGTCATTGCGGACTTTTAGCAAAACAGTTACCGCGCATTCCGCGTACCGCACTAGCGGAGCCTTCGAAGCATGCTTTTAAGCGCGCGCCCCGCGGCCACCGTATCATCGCGGGGGCGCGCGCGCTTAATTAAAAGCACGTTCCAAAAGGCTCCTGTAGTGCAATACGCGGAATGCGCGGTAACGGTTTGCTAAAAAGTCTCCGTTGACAGAATAGGAACGGAAATAGTCCCGCCTCCATCCAACACCACTTAGAATACAAGGCTCGCTCCAAGCGGCAAACACGCCAAAGCGCGGTGAGATATACGCCGCAAAGCGGCAGACCCACGCCTGTGGCGTCGCGGCGTCTGCCGCCTTGCGGCGTCTGCGTTTGTGAGGCGCTGCCAGAGGCGTTGCCAGACGCGCTAGTGGCGAGGCTGATATGAGTTAGTCGGTGCTGCGTCGATCCACCAGTGATGACGTTTGTGGGGGACAAGGCCCTTGTCTTTTAGGTGGCATTGCTCCAGGGGCGAGTTTCCGACCTTCGATAACACTATACGGCGCTTCGCGAGCCTGCAGAGGGCACGCGCAGTCAGCACGGTGGAAGGCAACGAGCGCGTGCCTTAGGCCGGCCGTCCCAGAGAGACGCCGTCCTGTTTTCAAAGCGGAGCGCAAGTTCGTCTGCTTCTTTTGCAGGGGTTGTGGTGAGGTCAGGACGCCGAGCTTTGATTGGTTTTGAATGAAGGATAGGGGGTAGACCTCTAAGCAAGCTGCCTTGTGGTCTACCCACTATCCTTCCACTCAGAGCCAATCAGAGCTCGGCGTCTGTCTGACGTCACCACAACCCCTGCAAAAGAAGCAGACGAACTGGCGCTCCGCATAGTTGCCAGTGAAAAATAGCACGACCAATTTCTCATGTTCTCAGCTAATTTCCGCTTGGCCAATTTCAAATGTCTTTCTAACATATTTGGGCACTTTGTTGGGTTAGAAAAATGATTTCGACCTTGTATAAGTTTGTCGTTGTTGAGTTCTTCCTTGATGTGCGTTGGACGTTTCTTCGAAGCAATAAGCTGTTAACCGAAGATAAAAACTCGTACAATCAAAAATATAGATTCAATAAAATATAACCACATTACACGAGTGGTTAAGCGTGGTTATAAATGACGAGTTAAAACGCACTAAGGTCGACGTACCCATTAATAATAACTAATCAAAACTAAGACATCGAACTGTACATCGGGTTATTGCAACTGACTAACTTGGAGCAGCATTCTGATTAATCAACACCAAAGAAATAACCGATTTTACACCTCACTTGTTTCGTTTGCCACAGGGAGTAATTTTTCACAAGCTATCGAATCTCGATAGAAATATATGTTAAAGAAAATCCATAACGACATATATTAAGTCGGATCTGATGCTCAAGATGGTCTAAGGAGCAGGTGCTAGCGATAGAGATTGCAGAGTTCTGTGACTTCTGCTCTTACCTTTGTGAGTATATTATTTTTATTAGTTCGGATTTCTGCACTTTTCGGGGGTTATATGATTGAGAAATTTAAGTTTTTTTTTGTACTTTGTTTATAAAATGTATAATGGACGTTAACCTATCAAAATGTAATAAAGGGATGAGGTTTATTTTTATTTTTCCAGGTGGAAAAAAAAAGAAAAACGGCGTGGGGCGAGAAAGAGGGAACGCAGAGGAAAACAGAAGACGTTTCCTAATCGTAGTGAGTTTAGATTAATATCCTTCTTGCTACATTCGTGGATACTCTTCAAATCCGCTTTGTTCAAAACGTCTGCCTTTGCCGCCCTCGTACTTCGTTTCTCTATTCCCAGGAGATTAGAAGGAAATAAAAAAAAAAAAAGAAACTGCGTCGTTTTTCTTGTTTTTTTTTTATTCTTGTCTTTTCTTTCTGTCCGAGAACGAGATTCCTGTGTGACGCGCCTCGGTTGGACCCGGGGTTCGTGACAAATCGAGCGCGGCCCCGTCGAGAGCGTCCTGTCTTTCGCCTCGAACGTCGGAAACCCGCTGAGCCTACGGCGCCGTCACAGAGGTTCGGGGGTTGGAGAGCGAACATAGTTTTTGCCGCCCAAAAGTTGGGGCAGATCTCAGTTCACCCCAAGGGGATAGCCAGACACCATTTATTTTACTAAACTTTAAAATTTTTTCTTACTTCTAAAGCTTCTGAGTATTTCTTTTTCTTTCTTGTTTGGCTTCGACGCTCCGAAACATTTTGTATTTTTGGAGTCGAGCGGTATACCGTGCTTGGTTTTATGTATTGACCGTATAACAACCGTAAATAAAACGGAGCATTTTACTGCCGGATCGGCGGACATCTTAAATAGGTAGCAAGGTCGTCTAACTTACGTTTAGTTTGACTCTAATCATGCCAATTGTTTTGTTGTACGTAACTGATATTAACGTACACAACGGTTGACAGCAATGCTCACGTCTTTGAGCGGTTGCGCGCGATTTGAAGTTTTCGAAAGAAAACGAAATGGCGGTGTCTATATTTACAGTCACCGACTACTTACGAAACCAGGGTTGTGGCGAGTCCTGATCATTTAATTGCCGCGCCGCAGCCAAAAAAAAAAAATGCTACATTGTCCAATAAAAAGAAAAACAGTCTAGGAACTAGTTATGAGGCAAGACACATAGACACAATAAAACACGCCATGCTCTTCTTAGGTTCTGAGTGACCAATCAATGTGTATTTAATGCGTACGAATAAGAAACGTTAGGCCGAGCCGATTGCAAGCGGTGACATCTGTTAACCTCGTTCGTGCGCTTTTTGTTTGCGCTTCTTTGTGCAAATAATTTTTCGATTCTAATTGAGTTTAATACTTCGTTTTCGATGATCGGATCCAGATGTGAGCACGTCCTCCAAGATGTACTTCAAAGTGGCAGCGTATTGTCGTCGACACAGCAAAAGCATGCCACCCTTCGTGACGCATCGATTCTTTATTGTCAGGTTTTGGTTTCAAACGAACAGGTAAGACACATATATTTTATCATTGCCTGAAGTTGCACACGCTTAAAATGTGTGTTTAAAAAGATCGGGAACAACGCTAAGGTAGTAGTGCAGATTAAAAGGAAACCGTTATGGCCACAATCACCACACTTGTTTTTTTTTTTTTTAGAACTATGTTTATTTTTGCTTTTTGCCCGGGGGGAAGGGTGGTGCAGTTTTCGAGAACCTCACATTATGATTAGGCGGACAGAACTGCACAGAGTTTCGATTATTTCGAACAAAGCAGGCTTGTACATACTTCAACTATACTGAAGTTACTGTAGTTTAACTTCTTTTCTGGATAGTTTAACAACTTCCAATTATATTTCATTATTTTGGCAATTAATAGTTCACTTAATTATTTGTTATTGTCTGGTGTCGACGTACACTCATCCAAACGAGAAATACTGCGTTGTTGCAGCAGTCGTCTTCTAGTTGTTGGCATCAACCTGACGTACGATGATGCGAGGTGGAAGTTTTGGTTCCTCCGATATTTTCTTAACAAATACAACAAGCAACCAACACAGTCGGCCGTTTGTCTTTTGTCCACCTTTCTACAATTAGCGGTCTCACTGTTCAGCCGTTTTTTCCTCCTGTTGAAAAGGAGGAAACAAAGGAATTCGATTAACAGTGGCCAATCTCAATGGTGGGGACAGTGACCCCCGTGTCCCCTCGTATCGTTAGCTCATCCACGCCGTTTTGATTCAAACAAACTGTCATCTGTCACCGTGAGAGAGGGGGGGGGATCCGTGTTTTTGCTACGCTCAACATTCTTATCCCCAGAGAGTGTGGACGGGACAAAGAGGAATCTTTTCGCAGAGCTCAACAGATATGTGCGATTCGAAAAGCAAGGAGGCGAAACCGAGACGAAGAAATATCGATGGTCCCTTTTCGAACCAGCTCTGAAACCCGAGGGACAGCGTCGCCGAACAACGCCCCCTCGAAGCAGTCTGTCGGCTGTCACCGCGACAGCATTCGTTGACTCGACGAGAAGATCCGCTCGCAGCCTCTTCACGGGGCCCGCTCCCGGAATCCGAACCGCTCGTTCAACCGACACTCGATAAACAATGGAGGGAAGCGTAAACACAAAACAAAAAAACAAAAACACAAACAGACCCTTAAAAGCCTCGGGTCTTTTACCCGGCTGACCGCTGACACTCGCAAGACCCTCAATCCCGTTGCCGCGGAACAAATCGTCCGGGCTTCCCTTATTCAGAACAGCCTCCATCGGAAGGCGGAGCGCAACTGCGAGGCGCGTGTGATAAAATAAGGAAAACATCACATGGCTCGCTCCAGTGAGTTAGCAGCACGGTAATGCAGAGATGAGCAGAACATGAACACACTGTTTGGACATGACGTTTTCTAGCACTAGAATTGCTATAATCGCACTGAAAGTCACATCGGCATGCATTGTGGTGGCGTTTCTGCTGAGTGCATGTAGCTCCTGCAGCAAACATTTGGCAGCACCGAATTTCTTTTTGGTCGGAAAGAACAAATAGAAATCCCGATGCTACTATTAGGAATGACCACCAAAACGGTTCGATCACTTAGCGTACAAGACGTGTATAGGTTGGCAACACTATAGCCCCCATTAACCCAAAGAATGGCTTCCGTCTTTTTGACCTACGATTGCCATAGAGCGTTCGCCTTTGCATAACCGTGTTGTCGCCGCTGAATTTTTTTAATATTGTTTTTATTCTAACATATTTTGAATTGGCCGCCGTGTTCTGTTTACTCTCACCGTTTTCCCTCGTGGGTTACTTAGGAAATGTTGTCTACACATGAAAGCCATGGAGACACATTGAAGTTTATTAAACAATATACTACAACGCGGCGAATAGAAACAGACCTATAGGATATGCTTCAGTGTGACGTGCAACGAAACACGTTTGTAATGTACAGGTTCTAAGAAAACGTAAAGCTTGCAAACAAAAGTTAGTATATTCCTGTCTCACACAAGCGACTTCTTTAGTTCCTCTCATTGGCGCAGGCACTGGGATTAATTACTCCATGCTCGGGAATTGGACATGAGGGCTGCGTGAGAACTTAATTTGAGATCGGGACAATCAATGTCTCCACGAGCATTCGAGTAATGCCTCATGTTCAATCGCTGTAATGACGACAGTAGATGAACCATCAACAATGTCTACGAACTCAGCAGATGCCCTGTGCTGTGCACCTTCTGGTACATAGCTATGATGGACATCGGCGGCATAGAATCGGCGCCAGATCACCGGCCGCTTCTCCGTGCTGCGAGTTAAAGAGGCGGTGCAACGGTTGTTGTACCTTGCGTGAATAGCGCGCTTGGAATGAGTTTTTGACGTTTACACCCTATGAAACGTGCATTAGAATTTCTCTTCCCGCAATGAATGGCCATAGCAAAACAAAAGTCGTATTTTTTGCCTATAATGTGCGAAGAAACGAAAGCGATAGCTCTAACAGGGTCGCGCCATGCGGGTGGAATGGTGCCGTCACGTACCTGAGGAAGGAGATGCGACGTGGTTACTTCTCATAGCCGTCGTGGTTGGCGTCGTGGATGCCACTGACGACTGCCACGAGTGATCCGTAAAGTAAGTGGGTAAGCCCGGTGGAAGTCTCTACAACCATCCAACATTACGCGCATGCAACTGGATACTGCCAAAGTGGGATTTCGCATAACGCCAGTAATGTTTGAAAACAAATATTTCACGTGTCGTCTGCTTCAAGCTACGACACGATGACTCGAGCGCGTATGCCCTTCGTTGCGCAATTCTTGGTGGGACGCCAGGGTTGCCCTCTTCGCTTGCCTTCGCTCGCTCCGCGCGGCACGCGGATGGAGTCCCGACTTCCCTCGCGGAAAGAGGGGAGGGAAAGACGTTTTTCCATTTTTCGCGCTCGCGGCGACGACGGGCAAAGAGGGCAAAATCTCTGCAAAATGTCGCCCATAAAGCTAAAGCTTAAAAAAAAAAAAAGGACCGAGCAGTGTTTTTTTTTTTTATTAACTCGCGGCCAGAACAAGCGACATGATCTGCTGAGTCCGATTGTATGCCGCCAA
This sequence comes from Ixodes ricinus, assembly GCA_037355805.1. Classification (NCBI taxonomy): domain Eukaryota; kingdom Metazoa; phylum Arthropoda; class Arachnida; order Ixodida; family Ixodidae; genus Ixodes; species Ixodes ricinus. Next base: position 77,384 of record JAZHYW010001727.1, on the reverse strand, counting down.
TGTTTATCATAGCCACGCGCTAGGGTTAGCAAAGCGACACGCGCTGTGTTGCAGACACTGTTATGGTTCGGCTATTGTCGTCATTGCAGCGATTGGCCACGAGCCCCTTCCCGAACGCTTGTCGATCTATGGGTTCATCACGAGTCCTAATCGTTTGCTCACGAAATGCTTGGGTCCAACCTATGAGCCGCATTCATATGTCGTCAATCGGGGACTATGCAAACACTGCGACCTCCGAGCTACGTCATCAAGTCTTGCAAAGAGACTAAAAGAAAGCGCTCGCGTTTATCCTTGAACTTACACCGCAACGAAGAAGTGTCTTTGTCAGTGGCGCTGCGTTCGAGTGTATTTTAGTATATTTCGGTCCGACTGCAGCCAACAAGCTCTTGCTGAAACGAAACTAACAAAAACAAAAAACATTACAACTGAATATCGCTGCACCGCCCTTTGCGGGACTGAACACTGCTCGTTTTGGTGTAATATTTTCTACTGTGGTCATTGCGTGGAGAGAAAATTTTACGCGCGTGATATAGTTTATGAACGAGAATCAATTCTAACGGCATATACATAAACTACAGAAGTTGTTGCACGGCCCACGGATCCTGGGTTTCATCCCCACCCCTGCCCGTTTCGATCTGGATGAGCATCCTACCAGCGTGCGGTCGTGTGTTAAAACTGCGCGGTGCGCGTTAAAGACCCCGGGCTATCGGTAGTACTGCACTGACTAAATCGTTCATCTACAGCTGAGACATCCATGACGCCCACTAAGGCGGATTAACTTCCGGCTGTATAAACACACAGACAACAATTTGTTGCACCGTCCTTATAAAGCGAAGCCCCTTGATGTAGTTTTTTTCTGTCAACGCATCAAAGGTGGTTCCCCTGCCAGGAGCACTCCCTCTTGGAACGTCTGTCGCGTTGCGCATTCGCACAACAGTGGTTGTTGGTACGTGTAACAAACGTGAAGCGTGAATTTTTTCACCAGGCTTTACCTTAATTGAGTTTGTTTTGAAGGCCTTTGAATTGTTCGTGAAATAGAGGTATAATTTTTTAGGGACCCCAATTAGACGACACAATAATCCGCGTTAACAAAACGCTTGTTAAAAAAACAGACTATTTGAATCCAAAATATTATTCAGATTGGCAATAATTTTATGAAAAATACATCACAAGTTGCTCAAGGTATCTTAATATTCGAATGAATCATCTTGTCCGCGCTTGCAAAGGCGGTCAATTTGTTGGGGTTTACTTTGCCCGGTACCATTTTGTCCGGAACCGTTTGATCCGGAAACATTTTGTACGTCACCATTTCGTTCAGGACAATTTTGTCCGGGACCATTTTGTCCGGACCGTTTTGTCCGATGCCTTTTTGAGCGGGACTATTTTGTCCTACACCCAATATGCGACCGGTCGAAGACGGCTCAGTTTCTTTCATATCGGAGAGCACTTTTCGCGGACTGCTTCCTCTTCTTGATAACTCGTGCACGACAGACGGACATCTGCCGCGGCTTCAATATACGCTTCTCCACCCCGATCGTAGCCCGGCGCCTTGAGACTATATCCGCTTACGGGTTCGGAAGAACAGAAAGCTCGGAACGCGCGACTCGTCGAAGTGACTTTTGTCTCGTAGCAGAAAGCCAGACGTGAACCTTGGGATTTCGTGGCCCCCCTCCTCTAATGAAGACAAAATACGGGCAAGAAACGAAACGAGCCCAACGCGCCAAGTGAAAGCCCCGTGCGGCACACGGTACACCTGACCGCGGCGCGCGAGCAGGCCGCAATTCGTATACTCCGTTTCACCCTACCCATGGACCGCATTGAAGGGTACGATCGCTCCCAACCAATCCAGCGCTGCGAGCGTATACCATGCGACTACGCGTCTCCGCGTCGCTGCGTTGCTCCAGAAAGTCACGTGACACTCACGCGGCATTGGATTGGTTCGGACGGCTCGTAGCGTCCCCTGTGGTCCTTCGTAAGCTGGAACGAAGTATGCTATGGGGCCAGCCAGAAAGCCAGCCTAGTATATTCTGAACCGAGGAGCCCGCGACGATGGTATCAATTCCGCAAAAGCTCGTTCTCCATTTATCGGGAACACAGCTGGTGTGTATCTCAGTGCGCCTGTGGCTTTCCTTCGTAATTTTGTCTTGCTCGGCTTTTTTATTTTTTTTTTATTTTTCTGACGGGCCTCTTGCTTTCGCATCGAGTGCATCGGTAACACTTAGGCGGAAGACAGGAGCACTGGCCGCACTACGACTGCCTACATCGATTCCCAGATCCCCTAGAGGAAAACAACTGCTTTGTTTCTGTTTACGCCGAGCCGCCGTTTCTTTCCTGGACGGGTTTCGCTTTCTTGCCGTTCACTGGTACATTCCTTTTTATCTAATACACACTGTATGCTTTCTTGCCGACGTGCGTCTTTCGGCTTCACGTTGATGTTTATTATCTTCGTATACGCCGGTGTGGACTGGGTACAGGACCGGCAGCGAATGACCCTCCGAATCGCCTCTAATTCTTTCACGTTCCCACTCGTCTTCCCCGGTCTGGGTAAACGTCCGGACGTGATCGCCGGTGCGGGCGTGCGCCTTAGTGGCCAGGTCGACGGGTGGCCGTGCTATGGTGGGCAGTCGTTCTGGGTCTGTCCTTGTGTATAGAAGAGCTAAGAAGCACGAACAATACACGTACGAATGAAGGCACCCGCATTGCAAGGACTTTGCGATGGTGTGGCTTTTAATAAAAGAAACAGACCGCGAGGCGAGGAATTGGAAAAGAGGAAGGGTGCAACAAAAGAGACGATGCATGAGACTACAACGTCTAGGCTGGTGGTCTTGGCATAAAACCCGGGGTCCCTGATCCGACCGGTGCTACCAAAAGAAAGGCTATCACATTTAAAACAATTTGCATTCCCCAACGCTTGAATCGTTGAACAGAAAAATTCTGTGCTCCCATATCAAAACAAAGCCGCATCTACGCTATGCAAATGCCACAGCCGCTTATAAATATATTGTCCATGCGCGACCAAAAGCGTCACTGCGGTAAGCCTTCCACGATTCGCCAAACGCTAACTATGACGTCTTGAGTTTGATCATTTCTACGTTTATTAATGGAGATAAGAGCAATAGGGTCGAGAGCTGGGCCAGATGGCAGTGTCTAAAAAGAGAAGAGATAAGAAATAATAAGAAAAAAGTAAGAGAAATGCCAGACTGTCAACTTAATGGTGCATGTTAGGACGCGATGACTGCAAGCTTCCACCGTGCTTTTTACAGACGCCGTCGAACTTGTCGCTCGCAGTTTGTAATCACGGAGAGAAACTGAGGGAGAGAAGGAGGTGAGAGCGTGCGGGGACGTTAGAGCGCCGAGTTATGCTTGGAGAGAGACAGCGGCGAGAGACAAAGGCATCAGCCTTTACGCCTACCCACTAATGCTCTCCAATCAGAGCTGGGCACTCTACCTACCAGCTATATTTTTGTATTACTCTATGTTGTGGAATGAGGAGGGCGAAGAAAAAGAAAATGGGGATGGAGGACGCCAAAAGAAGAAAGAATGCGCCGAGGAACTGAGAGAGAGAAGGAAAGGAGAGAGCGCGGGGGCGACAGAACGCAGAGTTCCGGTTGGGATGATTAGTGGGTAGACCTAAAGCTAGCTGCCTTTGTAACCCTTGCACTCATCAAACGCGTTGGAACGCGGAACGCCGCCGTCCTGTGTTTGGCTTTCGCATTCGAACGCGTTCGTCAAGTGCAGTGGAGACAAAGGCAGCTAGCTTTAGGTCTACCCATCTAATCATCCCAACGAGAATTCGGCGTTCTAACGTCCCCACGCACTCTCGTCTCCTCCTCTCCCTCGTTTTCTCGGCGCATAGGATGGGATCAACACCAATGTCGTAGGGCGGCCGAAAAGGTTGCGGGTTCGGATACGGGTGGTACCAGCAAAAACGCGCATTTGCGGAAGATACGTCCGTAAAAGCTCAGAACACTTGTTTATGAGGTATACAATATTTTATTGGACACAAAGCTTGTGTTTGTGTGTGTGCGTGTGTGTACGCGTGTGTGTGTGTGTGTGTGTGTGAAGACACAAAGAATCTCCGAAGTAGTATACCTGGCTAGTCTCAGACACCAACGCCCACACTGCCGCCATGCACAAAGAAAAAAGAGAAAGCAAAATAAAATGAAACGCTCGAACAATTCTTTAGGAGAACTATATAGCGTACTAGCAGTAAGTGTTAAAGGAACAACGAAGGCAATCAGCGACCGTATAAAAAATACATATTTTATGAACCGTCTTTGGCACCCTTGTCGACGACGCTGACAGAAGAAAGATAGGCGAACGCCATTAAATTGCAGCGCGAAAATCCGCATTTTTTTGCCAGCACACGGAACTGCGTGCTTCCTTCGAAGTGGAACATGGGTGCCTTTAATTTCTTTCTGAAACGTTCACGCGTCTCTGAACGCGAATTCACACAAGTGTGCGCCGAATATGCGCCGAACGCATCGCGAACTACATTTCGAATAATTTGCGAGTTTGCGCAAAGGTCAACGTGCATATTCTTAGAGGAAAGCCGGCATAGATGCCACGTGGCGTGACGGAATTAAGTTTTTCCGTGCTGCTGCGATGTTCTCCGAGACAAATTTTCCGCCGAACGGATGTCGCTCTGACTTGGCATCGTCTCAGGCCTTAATAAGGTTTCCAAATAGCAGAAAATTTCGATTACCATCCAGCTTCCACCGGGAGTCCACGAGCTCCCAGACGCGTGTCGCGCCACAGCTTACATCGGTAGACAGGCCTGCGTTGTCAACAGATGAAAGGAGAGTAAAGCCGCTTCGCAGTTGAGAGAAAAAGAAAATAATCTATACTAAATACCGAACTCGGTGGTCGCTAAGGAAAAGTGCGTTCAAAGAAGGGACATCCAAGACAGCAGACATCCACATACAATGGTTGGAACGTGAATTTCGGCGAAAAATCGATAAAACGGTCTGGCCACCTCGACATCCCTCGGTCTTTTTTTTATATTCCAGAATATGTTCCCTCCAATTTTGTTTTTGGTTGACGCGAGAATACTTGCGACAACTCAAAGGCCTATATTCATTACGACGCAAAGCCTTTGCTGTAACTTTTGCGCCACAGTTACAGCGTGATACGTGGAGTAGTAGTCATCCTCATGGTCGTGAGCTCCACGTAGTGTTTTGCTTACTCACGTGTGACTCTCCGTGTAATCTCGGGAGCTCGCAAAACAAGTGAGTTAGTCCCGTCTGTAAAGTATTAACTTGCTCACTTGCAATAAGTAACGGACCAAATTCAGGCTAGCAATGAGTGACAGTCCAAAGACCAGTCAAACCCAATATTCTGCTTAAAACATTGGATCTGCATTAGCGAATGAAGCACGTAAAATGGCATGCACATAGCCGCAGGAAGCTATCATTATGATGCTGAACCAGTTATCTGAATATTGTGATTAGTTCACGCTCTTTTGTACGCTATACGCTTTGGACCCTCTTTTAAAGGCGGTTCGTGGCAAAGACATGCTCTTAAGGGCAAATTTGTCAAAGTGTGACTCATCCCTATGACAACTCGTAAAAGTGCGTCTGGTAATTGTGGTGGTAATGATTTAGTTATTCAACTTTTAGTTTTGTACTTGTGGCTCTCAATAAACGATTTCAGGTGAAGTCTTTTTTCAGTGAATGAAACTGTTTTATTATTTATTAAAAGTTGATCTCAGTGTTGTTAAGTTTACTATATGTCACTAACAAATTTCGCTGGGAACAGTAAGTTTGCTGCCAATTGCCGTTGTAACTATCAATTATAACTATAAATCTTTGTTTCCCTTAATTGCTTAAATATGATCATAATTTCTGAGACAATATGACCGAGAAGGCTAATGTGCTCTCAAAAACAACCCGTACAAATAAAAAGGCCATGTGAACCACTAAGCTTGTAAACTTTTGTTTTCTTCAAGAACAAAACTTTCTTAACCATTTGAAACACAGTATGCAACTACAGTGCGAATAATACAAGGCACCATTCCTCAGTAACTATTTGATGAATACTGCTCTAATTCTTGCCATTTTCATAGGAAATTAATATATATTTTTTTCAAAGTCTGCTTCCTTCGTGTGGAGACCGAAGGTGGTTCAACGAGTTGCCCCAGTGACACATTTTTTTGTAACAAATTGTGCTATGTGACGAATTTTCCTAAAACGAGGTTTCCTGCTAAGGAAGGTTTCTAAGAATGCTCTTTGTTGGGTGACCTTCCGTTCTCATGCACCACATCGACCGCAGCTTTTTCAAACACAGCATCCTGTCTTTCCACTTCTCAAACTTGAAAAGCCTTAAAGGTTCCCTGAGGAGATCTCTGAGATCGCCTAAATATGGCGATAACTCATTCCGCGGGCTCTAAGCATCCTAAAAATCCATAAATCATACCGATGCGGGGCCGATTTCCCTATTAAAAAAGCAATCAAAGATCGAAATTACGTAAGTAAACGTAAGAAATGGCACAGTGTGAACGGGCCTTAAGTGTGGTCCTGTCTATCTATGCTGGAACGCAAACTAAATGATGTAGAAAACTGCATCGGGCACTGATTGGCTATTCTCTCGGGTCACGTGACATGACGTTGAAATGTAGTTTTTCCCTATGCAGTTCGAGCTATGCTCGTAAAATGATGCAGTTGGCGGTGACGTCAAAATGTCGTCACGATGCACTTTGACGATGCAGTTAACTGAGTGGTCGAGACGAAGCCGGAGATCGTTCTGCATCGTAAAAGATGGCGACCCTAACATATGCATCTCTACTGTTGGGTTCGCCAGCGGATCGAGTTTTAGAGATCACCGGGATGCTTTCGAGACGAGCGATGCGAGGTTTGTGGGCGAATACCGGCTGACCAAAGGGGTGACTCGCTGGCTGTGCGACCAGCTTCGCGGAAAGCTCCAGCGGCGTCGCGAAGGGCCCCGTGTGCTGACGGTCGAACAACAAGTCCTCGCAGCTCTACGCTTCTACGCCGCTGGCGGCTTCCAGGGAACCGTCGGGAGCGACGAAAACATTGGTGTTCACCAGTGCTCTGTGAGTCGCGTACTTGTTGATGTCACCAACGCTATCATCGATTGCCTCGGATCGAAGTGGCTGTGTTTCCAGCAAACTCAAGCAGAGAAGGCGCTCACAAAAAGGAAGTTCTTCGAGCGATGCAAGTTCAGCGGCGTGATCGATAAATATTCTAAATACTCTTACACGATTCAACACGATTGTGTTTTCATTTGAGTGCACCCCATATAAGCGATTTGGCTGAGCGAAAAGCCAAGCAACGGTAACAGGCTTAAGTTGAGCTAGTTGGTTCATACTTCAGGTAGAGAGATAGAGAGATATATTATACTTTATTTTAAAGCAACTACTTCAGGTAAGGCCAGCTGAACTAGAATAAACATACACATAAAGAAAAGACCATACACACCGTGGGACTAACAACTGATTTTCTTTTTCCTCCTCTTCTACTACAAACCCCACTTGAGGGAAATATTCTCTTTTCTTCTTTTTTGCTTCCTACTTCACCGAAAATTTAACCCCCGAAGGAACATTTTTTCTTTCTCGTGCAGCACGAGAGAAGTTGCACTAACGCAGTCAAACAAAGTCAAAAAGTCAAATTTGTCGTTAGTTGTTTATACAGCAGGAGGTTAGTCTGCCTGAACATGGCGACATTGTTACCCACTGTAGATAAGCAATTTAGCCAGTGCAGTACGACTGCTAGCCTGGGGTTTTTAACGTGCACCACGCAGTAGTGATACACGGCCGAGCAGCACACGCTATATCCAAATCCCGTGCTCGGGCGTGGCACACACGAGTATTCCAGTGGCCCTTCCATTCTGCTCGCGTTTTGATGGACGGGCCTTGGGCGTTCAGCTCGTCCACAATTCTGTCCCACAACTCGTCCCGCTCAGGCTTGGTCAGAGGACTGTCAGTGGCGGCCCTCACTAAAACTTGGTTTTCTGTCAAAAAGTCGTTCAGAAGGCTAATCTGGTGGACCGACACGCGAGGACTTTACTTCCGCTTCTTCGTGTTGTCGGCCATGACTGCCTGCCTGCGCAACGTAAAGGGCTGCAGCTAATGCTAATAGTTTTTGTGTAACTTAAGTGAACTAAATATTTCATGCGACAAATTTCAACAAAAAATAGTTTAATTAAATTGCTCTGCACTATACGTTTCGGATACTTAAGAGTATTGCTTTCTAGAACCCTTCACTGCCGAGTTTTGCGATTCTCCGAAATTCTCTGCAGGAGAAGAAAAAAACGATGTAGTTTCAACTCAATCGCCACAGTTCGGCGACGTCACCGGACACGTCACGGTGCAGTTCTCTTCCGATGTAGTTTGTTGGCGATGGAGATTAGGCTCCTCCCACCGGCGACGTCACGATGCAGTTTCTCCACCGCTTTTTCCAGCATAGACCTGTTTCGGAACATGCTCCTCCCATCGCCGGAGATGAAATCGGTGTGTTGCGATCTTGAATTGCTTTTTTACTCGGGAAATCGGCCGCGTATCGCCATAATTTAGGAACTTCTAAATTGTTAGAGCCACCAGACTGAGTTATCGCCATATTTAAGCGATACCAGAAACCTCCTCAGGGGGCGTTTAAGCCGGGATCACACTTGTTCAAATATCATACAAAAGACAATCTGTAAATACGAGTCACCGCAACATTCGTGGTTCGAATGCCGCTTGCCAAGTGTTCACCTTGAACTCATTGCCATGCGGCATTCGAAGCAGGGATCTCGCGGTTCCTCGCGTTTGAGTCTTTATGCAGACCGCTCTTTTTATGATGTATACATGGCCTGCATTGACGTCACATCGCATACTTTCGACCACCATGTAAGAGGAGGAGAGGGAAGCTGCTATTGTAAGAATTTCGTGTGACGTGTTAATCTTCTATAATCTTCTGGGAGGAGAATAGCGACGTCTGTGCAAATCCGGGAGGCAATAAAGAGGATCCTGATAAGAGGGGAGCTCCTTTTCCCCCTCTTCTCTGGTGGTCATTGGAGCGCTTCTTGAATGACGCCACTGTGCAAGCCATGCATACGCAGTGTGACCCCTGCTTTTGTGAGCAGTGTACGCTCAAAGCCTTACCTTATTGGTTTCGGTTTATGGAAACGTTTATAATTGGTTACGGTATTGGAAGTGCATACAAGTGAAGAGGCTTACTAAACAATAACTGCTGTCACGTCTCCTTTGTATGGAACTTGGTTTTCTTCCTACCTAAGTAAAGAAAGCTTTGCGACTGGATGTTTTTGTGAAATGGGACAGGGACGAGCAAAATAAATGCAAAGACTATGTATGCTAAACATAACAATAAAATCACATTTAGCCTAGTACCTGTCGCAACAAGCGGCGTAAGTAATCTATACACACAATTCTGACAGCAGCGACGACCCTGTTTTTCTACACGCAAAGTCTCACACCCTCTCATAGCTACCTGGAATAGCAACACTACTCCCATCAAGGACACTTTAACAAGCTTACCACAGCAACGCCACAAAGTTACACCAGTAGCACGAGCTGGAACTTGACTGGAATATAGTAGCCTCATATATTCGTTAAACAATTTTTATTCTTAAAATGAATATAAATATTCAGAATCCCAGTTTCTCAAGATTGAACCTGTCATGATAATACAATATTAAATATATGTTTTATACAAAACTGAACGGACGGCTCACGCACCTTAGTAACAGCTTTTGTTTGTAGACTGACGTTGCACGTATAAAACATATATGAGGAGTAGCGGAACTTGAAAGAACTTGAAAGACTATGTCGCAATATACGTCCGATGGGGGGCTCTAACGTCGTTTAATAGACATTGTATGCGGTGAGCGGCCCAAGATGAGTCCAGCCTCTATTGCTAGTGTAATCCTCCTATCAAAGAAAGCTCCAGACATCGTATTAGGGGAAGACGGCTCCTTGCGAAACTGCGCCTCCGCCGGTCGAGTTAGCTCATTTGTCAACACGCGCCGGGCTTTCGGTTGGGGCTCTTATTAGTTATCTGAAGGAGGACAGAATCGATCGCGGAAAGAAAGGGGCTGCGTTTTTGTCGATTATTCCTTCTTATAGGCTTTGGGGTGGCTTTATTTGCTGCGGCGTCTGTTCGGAACGAGGACCGGTAATATAGTTCACGGGGCATCTCACCTGCAGTGTCCTTAGGGGATATGTGGTGTATTTGAACCGGACCGAACAAAAGAAAAATGTATGTGCTGGAAGGTTTAAACGTAAGACTAAGCAAATAACGTAACTATGAACTCAATTATTTTTATAAAAAATTAGGACGAATTAGTGCTGCGAATTATTGTGAAATAATTTAAAAACATCACAACGTATTCGAAGTCAAAATTATATTATCTTTTGAGCATTGAGCGTTTGCTTTGAGAAAACGCTGAAAGACAGCGAATCCATAATAATTGGCTTACCTCCCATCTTTCTTTTTTTAATTAAAAGAAAATGCTAAATACAAAAAATATTTTAGTCAATCGTCTAAAAAAAAAGAGTGTGCAAAAAAACAAAAAAACTAGCGCAATATTTGTTTAAACAATTTTAAACACGTTTCTTTTTTTTTTTTTTTGTAGGGTCAATGTTTGAAGTAGAAACAATTTCGGAATTGCTCCTAACTCAGAAAAAAAGGTTTCGAAATGTAAATACTGCACTATATATTTTTCGGGAAAGGGGAAAGGGGAGGGGTATTTTTTGACAAACGCGTCCTATCCACTCAACTGAGCCTTGTCTTTGGTACAGTCAAGAGGAAGCTCTTGACTTTCACTCGAAACCTTTGATGGAGGCAAGGTATATTCGAGATGTTAAAGCTAAAACAAAATTGTACAGCCAATCTAAATCTTAATAGATCCGGCCTGTTACCGATGATCTCGAGCCTTCCGAGATGGATATCCGCAATTTATTATAAATAGGTGGCATTTATTTGTGAAACTACGAGTTTACGCTGTAATCTATGGAACACGCAAAACGCCTATGCGCTCAGTTTTCCTGCATTTTAGGACATTTTCAAATATTGCACAAAGCGCATCGAGAAAAAAATGTTTTTACAGTCGGCGAGAGACGTAGGCTATGCGCAAAACTGTAGACGACGCGTAAGCAGGAAACATATGACACAGACAACGTTCGGTGTCTTGTGCGAGTTTTGTCATATACCCCTTCTCACACCAAGTACGGGTGCAGACGACGCCAAAATCCAATGGAGCCAATCGACACTCGCCCAGTGTGCACCGTCGTACAGCGCTCATCGTCTTTGCCGGTGTAGATTCATTATCGTTTAACATTACATGTCCCGTAATGCCGCACTTTTTTTTATCAACATGATTGGTATAGTCGGTTATTGCGAACGCACGAAGTCGACGATGCATTTCCGTCGTTGCTTGATATGCCCTGATCGCTTCTTAGCGTCTGCGGTGCTTGAATTCATTGAGAAGCGGAGTGGGTTACTGCCTCACTTATGTTTCTACGCACATGCGAATCGTACTTGAAATTTGTTACATACACCATGTAACCTAACGCTTCTAAGACATTCAGACGGCCCGCAAACTGCTCAACGTATCGCGCTGACATTTATGACAAAGGTGTGACCACGCAATGTAATATTTGGGTGAAAATATCAGCGGATGAGCTTACTGGCTCAAGATAGAAAAAATGAAAAACCTATTTCGGGCTATCTGACGTGGATGGCATTCGCAGACGACGTTCATGATCAGGCTCGCCTAGTTAGGTCTGCCGCCGACAGATGCCGGAAGCGTCGAGCGCGCCTGCAGAGACGCGCAACGGCATAGTGGAAAGTTTCTCAAGATCGTCTGAAGCTCAGTGCCGGAGTACTCGAGGATTCCGGCATCTGTCGGCGGCAGACTTAACTAGACGAGTCCGGTCATGATGTCATCTACGAATGCCATGCACGTCCAATAACCCGAAAGAGGTTTTTCTTTTTTTTTCTTTTTTTTCAACACGGTAGGCACATCCGTTAATATTTTCATCCAATACTTCCACCACATGGTTGCACCTCTGTAGTAAATCGCAGCGCGATACGTGGAGAAACCGATTTTTTCGGGCCGTCTAAACTTCCTTAGGCGCGTTATTTTACATGCTAGTGGTTTGAAGATTGTACCGCTGATACGTCCTGCTGAAGTGTACCTAACCAGCAACTCTTCGTCGTGTAGTTAACGCTGTCCATGTTGATGACTTGAACTAGCTGTAGCACGGCCAAGCTAGATCAAGTGTTGTATTTGCACGCGATCTCGCATATTGAGAGAGAGAATAAACGTTTATTACAAGCATGCATGGTCCGGTGCCCGACGATAGTTACCACTGGTAGCTATCGTCCGGCGCCGGACTTGGGGTGTGTGTGTGTTTACACAGCCATGAACTTAGTCTGCCTCAACGGGCGACTTGTCTCCCAGCTGTCGGTGAGAAATTTGGCCAGTACAGTGCAACCGCTGGCCTGTGGTCTTTAACGCGTATCACGGAGTAGTGACACACGACCGCACGCTGGTACAATGCTCATCCTGGTTGAAACGGGCAGGGGTGGGATTGAGCACAGGACCCCTTGGTTCTGCAGCGCGAGCTTTCGCTCCACGTGCTCCCAGCTGGTAGTGCGCTCGGTCACCAATCCTCCTGGTCTCCTAGTACAGCATCGAACATGCTGTAGCAGCAGCGGCAGTAGTGGCGACGAGGTCATGTGGGGGGGGGGGGGGGCGAGCCAACTTGCCTAGTCAGGGGGACCGAAATGTGGTTGGAGGGTGGAGAGGAGGGAATTGGCGAGAATTGGGCGTGGGGACAACGCCAGAGCATCTGCTCGTTGAAGGGGTATTCCTGGCAGTGGGGGCATGAAGGAGATTTAGGGAGACTCTAGATGTGATGTATAAAGTGGTGTGTGAGAAGGGAGGACGTTTGATCTTTGCGAAAGATGGAGGCATCCTGTCTGCAGAAAGAGGCGGGGGGATTGGGAAATTACGCCGTCAAGCGTCTGCGGTCGCGTAGAAGTGTAGACGTGCCTTACGTAGGGTTTTGCGGTGGTGACGGGGATCACACTCGTTTGGCCGAACCTCCAAGGCGACCGGAGAGAGCTTGTCGCGGGTGAGCGCGTGCGTTACCCGCGATAGATTCGTGGCCAAGGATCCACTGGATAGTTGCGTGAAGGAGGGCTGTTGGGTGAGGTGATGGAGGATCTTGGTGTCAGGGTTGGGCAGAAATACTCAGAAAAGTAATTGGAAATACAAATACTGGGATACACTAAAATAGAAGCTAAAATACTGATACTGAAATATATCTGTAAGAGTGTATCGTCGATACGTATCGGAAATACATTTTAAATAGAGGCAAAAAGTATTTGGAAATACAAACACAGAAATACATTTTAGGGAGGGCAGAAATACAAATACAGAAATACTGATACTGCAATACATTTTTTCCAAATTCGTTTGACACGCCATATGAGATGAAGCTTGAAGTTGAAATTTTTGATCCTGAAACTACTTACCCGTAGGCTTGGCACTTTGCCTTGAAGGTAGTGATTTCGGACAACGACGAGTCTTCAATGGGCTCAAAAAACAAAAAACGTTCCATCAAGGACTGACTGCGGTTCCTACCTTGACATCCTGTCTCTCTGACGAGGGATGCGAAAAGACTTTGACCTCTAAATAAATCCTATGTCAGCCTAAATCCCATCAAAACGTCACCTTACACCCTGTTCGATAAGGACGGCCCTGTCAACATTTATCAAGCATGACGTCACGGTGGAATGAACTGGTATTCTTCATCTGTAGGTGTGGCCTTGAACATGAAACTTTACCACGCTGCTGTATGAAAGGACAATACGTACTTTCGTTGTAGGTACCTCGTTGAAGATCGTGCAGGATTTTCGAGAATGGTGGACCACCTGAAGCATCCTGGAACACATGTCTTTTCTTTTGTTACGGTTAAAAAAACCGATACGGTGGCATCCCTGTTGTGAAGGTCCTTCCTGCCGACCCTCCGCCACCGACGCATGGATTGCAGTCCTCAAGTTTCGCCTTGCATACTCCAAATAGAGACCTCGTGGATTGCGACCTGATATTGCCGGCACAGGTGCGAGCTCTCCGGGAAACAGCGCGCTTGAGACGAGTCGCAGGTGTGGGTCGGCACAGCGAGGCCACGTCTGACCTCCTTCCTGGGTTTCGGATCACCAGAGCAGCGGGCAGGGACTCCGGAAGCAGATTTTGAGTGGGGGGGGGGGGGGCTGAAGTGAAGCATTTTGTTTTGTTTATTTTATTATAGGAGACAATTAATGCTGGAGCCGAATTTCTGTTGTTTAATTTATACTAACTGTTTATTAAAAAATCAAATATTATTTGCATGAAGTTCCTTACTTAGCATGTGCAATCACTTTTTCTTCCTGCTTTATAATTACAGTAGGGAGTTTTAGTGCTTCGTACGCAATACAATTGCGAGTCGAAAAGGCACACGCGTAGAACGCAATATTGCGTTTTGCGCATGCACTTTCCGACCCTCAAAGCTTTTTCGTACGATCCACTAAAACTCTCTAACATCGCGAAAACGCTTATGCATAGTGCTTCGTACAATTTCAAAATTCCTACAAGGATACACAGCATTGCAAAATTGAGTTTGCGGAGAATCATGCTTATTATTCTTGAAATGTTCATCCAAAAAGACATCGGCGCGATGAAGTGAACGAGTAAGCGGAGATAATTACGTATATACAATGACATCTTAATACACATTTTGAAAATGTGCACAAAAGCGTGATGAAGGAAAGAGATACATATATAGGCCCCAAGCCACATGATTTGATCGTCTCAAGGAAGACCAAAGGTCGCCGTTCGCTCAGCAGTCCTTGAGACAAATTCCTTGATGATGTCGTCCAGGTTGAGCTCGACGTTCTTCCTTTTTGAATGTGCAAAATAAGGAGGCGTGTTAGCCTCCCCTGACTCATGCAGCTGCGTAGATACGTTTTAATTCGGCGTAAGGCAGTAAACGAGCGTTCGCCCGATGCGACAGATGCAGGCACAGAATGGAAAAAGTTTCCTATATTTTACGACTTGGTCCAGGAGGTCACGAATTTCGTCGGATTTTCCCTGTAGTTTCCTCAATATGGCGTCAATTGTGCGGGAATCAAGGTTGCATAAAAGCCGGCAAAACTTAAAACTGCGCAGAGAGTCGGGCCAGATCAAAATCACATGCATGCACTCCTAGGGCCTCTTTCAGGTCATCTGTTGCGAACTGTCTTCCCCCGGCAGCGTTAATCAAAATGCTCTCTAGTTTTACTAGCTGCTTCATACCAGGCTATTCAAACCGCCGCTGAGTTTCACTCAGAATGCAGTCTACAGCCGCAAAGTACTCCTTCCGTAACGCTGCCTTGCAATCAAGTAGAACTGGCGGAGAAAGTTTGTTGCTCATTTCTAGCCTTTTTGGCGGTTTTGTCGGCCTTGCGCTGCGAGGGTCCTTCAAACCTAGCCGCATTGCAGTTGAGCTTCCGCAGCTCCACAACTCTTCAAACGCGACTTCAGACCGCAGACCGCATTGCCTCGCAGAGAGTCTCTGCAGCCTCTTTGATACCTGTGGCGCGAAACGTTGAACGTTGCAGTACCCTTCCAAGTTCTTCGCATGGGCCGAACAAAGCTATAGAAATGTTTATTTCTAGCAGCGTTTCAAACATTTTCAGGAGCGTCTCATAATCCGTCAAAATGGCCCTGCTGTTGTCTGCAATCGAATATTCTGCTTGTAGCAGCTCGTTCAGTGTCTCCTGAACTCATAGTTTTCAGCGAACATTTTCATTGATTTCATTCTGACAGTCCACCGTGTTGGGCAAAGCTGAAGAAGGTTAGTTGTCGTTGATCCGGCCTCTTCCCCGCCTCGCTGACTGGAGGAATTACAATAGATGAATAAACAGCTTTGCGTTTCTTCGAAGTCCGAGTGGGGGGCTCAGCCCCATCCTGAGAAATCTTTGGGGGGGGGGGCTCTGGTTCCCCTGCCCCCCGGTTCCGGAGTCCCAAGCAGCGGGTCACTTTCACGTCGGCTGACGACGTACCCTTGAGCCGTGCAATATTACGGGCGCAGCCGCAGACGCATTCGAATATTTGTTGAACTTCACTGCGTGAGTCATCATACTATTTCAATTCAACCCCCTGGTACTGTGCACGCTAAGGAAAGAGACGGTTAGCAGCGGGCTTTGGATGCCAGAAAACAATGACTCAAGAAACCCCTACCTAAGGACCTGCGGCACAAGATGCTCTGACTCCACTCTGGCACGCCACCTGGTTTGAATCCCCGACTACGCAACAGTTTTCAGAAGAGAGAAGAGGACGCATAGAAAAATAGTTTGGAGAATCGGAAGAAACATTGGTCAGCATGGTAACAGTGCCCCAGCATCTCCTTGACCCTAATCGCCCTTAGAAAAAAAAAAAGGTGCGTTTGGATTTGTGTTTTTTTTTTTCGTGGGGAAGGGGGGGAGGGAGTATTTCTCAAGAAATGTCACGAAATACATTTCACCCTGATTGTATCGCGATACAAAGGAACTTTTCAAATGTATTTCGATACAGGAATACAGATACTGGTGAAAAAAATGTATCGCGATACAGAAATACAGATACGAAATGTATTTCTGAAATACTCTCGCGATACATTTGTATCGCGATACTGCCTAACCCTGCTTGGTGTGAATGTGCAGAGGGAGTAGATTATGCAAGAAGGCACGGCATGCTGACTGACTGTCTGTTTTGATAAGAATTTCGTTGGTTGGGTATTGGGAAAGGTGATGACTTCAGATATGGCCTGAAGTTCTTCTGAAGTGGGGTCTGGAAGGCTGCAGGTGTGCGTCGAGGTGTGTGTGTAATGGGGACTGCAGACGGCGATAGGACAGCGCGTTGGGAAATGAGATGCGTCTGTGAAGTAGGCTGTTGTGTAAGGAGGGATCTGTGCACCATTGATGTGGTGTACTCGCTTCGCGCGACGCGTTTCGTTGTACTCGACCCCCATGCATTTAGGGATAGGGAGGACGCGTACCAGTGGGAGGAATGTGCACAGCGCTGCCGGAAGGGGGATGGTGGTAATGCGCGGTGGGATGGCCGAAGAGCTGTAAGATGTGCCTGCCCTGTTCGGACGTTTTGAGGCGTTCGTGCTGCGCTTGGTGATGAACCGTGATACGGTCTTCGAGAGAGTTAAAAGGCCTGTAGCTTCAATAAGGTGGTTGGCTGCGCATCGGGGGACGCTTTTCCGGTGGGCAGTGTCTAATTGATTTATCTGTGTGGATGACAGTGTCTGGTAATGCAGTTGGTAGACGATGCGCCAGTATACAAGGGCTTCGATGGTCTTACGGAGGCTCTTTGAGACCGTCCTGGTGCCGTGTAACTCTGCAGAGCATGTGATAGACCTGGTTCATTTGTCTCGTGATGGATTCGAGCCATAGATAAAGCTGGCTTGATTGGTCGAGATGGAAGCCGAGTACGGTAATTGACGGCTTGCAGGCGATGTCTGCGCCATGCATGAAAAAGGAGATCAAGGCCCTTCTTATGTCTGCTCGTTTGGTGTGGTCATTGGAGACAACCATGAATTCGGACTTGGTTAATGAACAGGACAGACCAATGCTGGTGCCGTAGGTCAGTATATGGTGTCGAGGCCATGCTGAGTGGTTTGTTCGATCTACGCGGGAGAGCCTCGTGAACAGCAGACAGTAACGTCGTCAGCGTAGATGTTATGGTGGAGTCTTGGGACTGTTTCAAGCTGTGTAAATAGGTAAACCATAGCAATGTTAAATAACATGTGGGAGAGAACGGAGCCCTGTTAGACGCCCTCTGAGATGGGGTGGGGTGGAGAAGTCGTAGTCATCGACTTGAAGTTGTGCTGTGTGGTTAGAAAGTAAGGCTCGGACGAAGTTGAATATGTGTGAACCAACATGGAACTGAGAGGTTGTGTAAAATAGCAGAGCGGGTGACCATGTCGAAGGCGTTTTAGACGTCCACGGTTGCGATTACGCGGAGTTGGACTTTGCGAGGGTATTGATAAGCGTCCTCGTAGATGCGCATGGCCGTGCCCTGATTGGAGATGTGTGGGCGGAAGCCTGTATGTGTACTGGCGAAAGCGTCTATGGAGTCAAGGTGCCACTGCAACCTGCTGAGGACCATCTTCTCCATGAGTTTGCCAGCACAGGAAGTTAGGGAAATAGGGCGGAAAATATAACTGCATCCGTTGGCGGTTTGACTGGCTTGGGGATGAAAATAACTTTAGCGATGCACCTTTCTTACGGGATTTGGCCGGATTCCCAGGCTTTAATGATGTAGGAAAAGAGAATGTCAAGGTGAGTGTCGGGGAGGTTGCGTAGGTCACTGTAAGTGAGGCCATCCGAACTCGGGGTGTTTTGTCTTTTGATGTCGCAAGGAGTAGCGAGAATTTCGGAAGGGCTGAAGAATGAATGGATGCTCTCGCCGGTGCCTGGTTCTGGGGCCTGCAGTGCCGGGGGGAGGGAGAGTGTAGCAGTGACGGGGTAGAAGCGTTGAAGGATGTAGTTTGCCAGACCTTTGGGGGATTACTGATTGCGAAGAAGTTTGACGAGGACCGGCCGCAGTGTTTGGTCTGGCCAAGCAAAGTTCCAAAGATTTTCCATACGTGTAGGGTGGGAGACAACCTTTCATCCCGCGGCATGTGCCCAGCCAGTTTTGGTAATGAGAGAGAGAGCGTAGTCCTAGGCTTCTTGGGTGACGTCTTGGATGGCTGTTTGAAGCCGTTTATTTGTCTTGTTCCTCTTCAAGCTGTGGAATAGTTGGTGCCGTTTGTCCCATAATGGAGGAGATGGGAATCTACGTACGGGTGGTCCTCCGAACGGGCAATGTGCCTGGCATGTCAGTGTATGACATCCAGGATGGTAGAGACCCAGACTTGAAGGGAGGTTGGAGGTGCCGTGGAATCAAGTTGGGTCCTAACTTTGTCCCATTTGATTAGGTTATTGCAGGGGGGGCGATTTTATGAATGGTGTGTCGATGAATGAAGGGGATTGAGGTTTGTATGAGGAAAAGGTCACCGCCAAGATTGTCGTGTAGGTTGTCCCAGCTAGCCAACGACGGGCCGTAATGCCAGGCAAGATCCGTTGACGTGTCTCTCTCCACGCTGTTGCCTTGGCGTGTAGGGTCGGTGGTGTCCCTAATGAGGGAAAGTCTGTGGTTCTGCATCGTTTGCTCCAGCTTAGGGCCTTGAGGGGTCGTGTAGTGAAAACCCATAAGGCATTTGGGCAGTTCAAGTCACCAGCGGTGAGGAAGGAGCCTTGTTTATATCAGGTGATGCAGGATTTGATCCACGTTCACTCTAAAAGAAAGGGTATATTTTCTCACCTCTTGTCCCATATAAGACACCCCAAAACGTCTGTTCGACGTACAGCCCGCTGACGTCGAACCGACGGTACCAACTTTCACTAGCGGCTTGACAGCCAAGTAGTACAACTTATTAAAGTAAAATGTGCGTGTTCCTGACTAAAAAAAAAATCGGTGTTTTTTTAATCTTACTGCAAAACCTTTTTTTGTAGTATCTGATAAGTACTTTCGATGTTTAATAAGTTATATCACACTGACCTCCGTCTATTTGACGTCAGTGCACTCTACGTCGAACTGAAGTTTTGGGGTGCATTATACGGTACAAAAGCGCATCCTCACGGCGACCCGGTTGAGAAAGGCGTAAAGGGAAAGTTAGGGTCCTTCCACGGTGACCAGGATAGAGTGTGTCGTGCCCAAGCGTCTGGCCGTGAGTAGAGTTGCCTGCTTTAATTCTAGTGTGTGACATTGCTCTTCGTCCGTAACGTGTGGGGTGGCGCCTTGGATGATGCCCCGGGCGTTACTGGGATTGTTAGCCGTGTAGGATTTGGTGGTGTAGGGCTTGCCTTCGAAGTGAAGTGTTTCGAAGGCCAACAGTTTCGGGACGGCCGTGAGATGGTAAGTACTGATGGCCATGAGATTCCGAGTGGGGCGGATCTTGATATACGTCTCTTTTGTTCTGCCGGAGTCAGGCATGTTGCGGCAATCACCGTTGCCACGGGGAGTTGAAAGTCGAGAGATTGTGTTGAGACAGGGTTGAAATATTTTCATAATTATAGTGGTAGGAGTGGTCAAGCATGGCGTTGGGCCGGCGACGTGCCATTCAGCAGCTGCTAGTGGAGTGAGCTAAACGTCGGTTTCCATGCTGGGGTTAGGTGGGATGAGGTGGGCCGAAAGCAGCTGGGGTTATTCTGAAGAGGTCCAGCAATTTCCGTGAAGTTTCGGTGGGTTAACTCCAGATTTTTGGCGAAAATCGCAGGAGCGGCGTAAAAGTAGATGGAAAGCTTCTACCTTATCTTTCTATTTTCCTCGCGCATTGAGACGCTAATAGTGTCAGTAGACTTCGGAGCGCTGTACACAACTTATAATACAAAATACGACTAATCAATTTCTCTTAATGAATGAGAGAGAGAGATAGAAAAGGAAGCGGACGTTTGTTCATGCCGGGTACTCTGCACGTAGGAAGGGAGAAAACAAAGACCCCCATCGGGCTGCAGAGGCACTATGTAGAGTCCGCGATGACGCCAGGCATGTTACACAAAAGGGTGACACGCTTATGTAGGGAAACGTATGTGTCAGCGCTCAGTCGGACACAGTTTTTCGGTCGATGCGCATGGGCTAGGGAAAGTGTACAATGACAATGATTCACACCGTAGATGAGATATTTAGGCAGTAAGGAATGACTGTCAACCTTGGGTCTTTAACGTGCATCACGCAGAAATTATAAACGACCACGCCGGTACAATACTAATTGCTTGAATTCCGTAACATGTAAAGGTTAAGAGCATCCTCTGCGGCATCTTTCTGCTTCAGTTACCGCTTGATTTAAGTTTTCTTTTGTTTTTTTTCTCCGTTATAATTTCGGCTAAACCAAGAGCTCTATTCTCATATATGTGTACGCAACAAAAGTTACGCAAGTACGCATCAACACTTCGTGCCCCGATCCTACGATGTCATCAGCGCTGCACTGAGGTCACTGGGTCAGTCAACCGAAACAATTTGGAGATCATCTGGCGAAACTCCGGTGTCGCAAGACCTTCTTCTTTTCAGGCTGGTGAGTGGCCATCTGTTCTCGGATTTCTCTAGCCACCGGGAAAGTGCAGCTTTATTGTCTAGCGCCGGCGTTTCTCCTTTCCTTTACCGAGTCTTTCACTTATTCCCTCAATTTTTGTTCTTCCTTGCGTGAAGAATAGAATGTCATGGTGTTTGTGCGCTTAATTCGCCTTTTTATAAACGCAGATTCAATTTGGCGTTCCTATCCGTGGGGTAAATCCCATGTTCGTTCGCGTTTCTGTCTTTATCAGGGCGAATTTATGTTTATAAAACTTCATTATAATCGTACACTAAACGCGGACACAATGAAAAGTAAAAAGGCAACATGAATGACAAGTGTAATAGAAAATCTAAAGAACAAGAATGAACTCATCACCTTGTTTAAAAAAAAAATGTTAAACTTACTTGACACACGTGCGAGCTGTATGCGGCATTATTAAACGGAAAAAAAATAATATTGAACAACATAAAACAGGTGATTACTTTGGGATTTTTTTTTTCATGACTTCCAAAGCTTTCGACCGTTTCAATCACAAAAGGAATTCCAAAATTAAATGCATATTGTATCCCATGTGTTATTTCAACTCTAGATCGAGACGACAGTACAGTTTTTAAAATATGGGCAGAGGATATCACTTCTTTTCTTTTCGGTTACGGTTGTCGATCAAATTTTTTTGTACAACGAATAGGTACCTGCTTGACAACACTTTAGTATTTAGTATCAATGAAAGACAAACACATGTGACGAAAAGTACAGCGGGGAATTTGACCGCCGTGATTGGCCGGCACCAAGGTCAAGCGCCGCACCGACCGTGATTGGCCGCGGAATTTCTCGTCGACTTTTTCGCCAAGTGTCCAGATGAGAGGCCACATACTTTTCACAAGACGGAGTGGGCAAAACACATTTGTGCTAGAAGCGCCATTTTGTAGCCTTTCCGACTGACGCTCCAACTGTGCGAGTGTCGAAGCTACCGAAGCAGCGCTGGGCTCACGCTCGACGACAGAAAATACGAGCTGAGGCTCATAATAAAACGTAACCTACATTAAGAAAAAAACAAAAAAAACACACACACGAATTTCGCAATAATTTTTGTATTGCTTCCAGCATTTCCCCAACACTAAAACCAAATGTGAGGTTTGTGTTTATCCAGCGTACGGCCGGTGTGCCTTTCAGGTGCGCTGACACTGCTTTACTCTGCAGATTAGAAATTTAGCCAGTGCACTACCACTACTAGGCCGGAGTCTTTGACGTGTATCACGCAGTAGTGATACACGACCGCACACCGGTGTACGATGCTCATCCAAATCGATACAGGCAGGGACCTATTGCTAAATTACCCAGGCATCAAGGAGAATGCTGGGAACGTAGGTCTACGCGTCGCACGTGCTGGCGCCTGCAGCAGTAACTGTTCTAAGACAAAAGCCTAAAACAAATGGCATTTGCTATAGTGTTTAGTGCAGTGCAAGCAAATGGCACTTACTGCGGAACGGGTGCTGCACTAAACATTCGCTTCATCGATCTGCGGTTAGCGCTCTCCCGCAGCGCGCCTGCCTGTCAGCCCAGGGAGCCAACATTCGAGAGAGTAGGCAAGCTACAACCACGGAGAACTCTCGCAACGTAATGACGGCGCCTCGTAGGTTTCAGCAAGGCTTTCACCTCCTTCTCGCACCTTTCGTTGCGAACGCAGCTCCGTACACCAAGCGACTCTGACCGAGCAGTCAGTTGGAAGCACTCGCATCTAGACACGCTATTTCTGCCCGCCGACTGCAACGCTCCGTTCGCGGGAGCCGAGGGCCGCCCGCCGGCTGCGCGGCAGACGTGTCGGACAGCGCTAATCGAATCAAGACTGGAGTGGGACTGGAGCGGGCGTCGCGTACGCTGCAGCGGGGAGAGCGTTGCACTCGGAATGAATTAATTGACGGCTCGGAATGCGCGACTGTGGTTCTTCGGGGACGTCAAAGCTTCGAGGGCCCGGTGTCGTAATAGGTCCTCGTCGAGATGGCTTTCCCAATATTGGAATGATCGTGAATGCCTGATTGGGAATATTGGAGGGTTGAATCGTGGAAGTAACTATAGGGAGAGAAAGTGAAGGAGAGGAGGTGATGACAGCGTACGGTGAAGTCGGAGACGCCGAGCTTTGATATATATGAAAGATTAGCGTGTCGTCTCTTTAGATGGCGTTGAAGGTTCGGCACTACGCCATTGTTATCTGGGACGTGTTGGCACACCATAATGAAAGCAACAAGTAAGATCTTTTTTAACGAATAAAATAATTTAATTACCTTCCCTTACCTTGATATATCAAGACGCGGGACACTCACGCACAAACTACCTCTAGTATATATCACAAGTTGTGAGTCGCGTCGTGAAAGGCACATGCGAAAGTGCGTGAATCGGGAAATAAGACCTTGATTCCATGAGCACTCATGCGACCAAAGAACTAGTGTCTAGACCGCGTGCCTGCCTACGTACGTTTCACTATGCAACACACAACATTGGTATATGGAATACGGAAACAATGCGCATACATGGCTTTCACTCACCTCATATCAGCTGCAATTGTTGTAGCCCTGCTGCTGAACAGGTATACCTTCTGCTGCGCACATTTTGCACAGCCCAGTTTGTTTTGTATTGACCGGAAGGAAAACGTAGGAATGACCACCAGCAAGCCGCGATGACGTTGCGTAAGAGCCATGTATACAGGGCTATTCAAAAAGGAAGGAACAGATTCAAAAATTGTATTTCGAACAAACTAGAAGAGACGGAAACCCATTCCGCACATCAGTGAATAGAGGAAGGTTCAGAGTTTATCGTAGACCTCACCTACGCCAGCTACTCTTAAAGATCTAAAATATCGAATTGTTGAAGCTGTGAATTTGATAACTACGGACCAGTTGATTTCTTTCTAGCAAGAAATGAACTACGTACCGTTTTGACGTTTGATGGGCAATAAATGGTGCTCATTCTGAGCTCGAAGTACTTAAATGACCTTACGGCCTTGAACTTTTTACCTCCAGTGAGGTTCGGAATGCTTTTGATTTCTACCGTTCCTATAAAATAAAAATTTGAAACCTACATTGCTCCTTTTTTAAATGAATAGCCTTAAACCTTATATATAACTATATTGAGGTGAAAGCTTGAGAACGGCAGTATTGTGTTGCCTCAATGAATAGCTTTTGGAGCCCTGAAAAGAATGCTACAAAATTTCGGCGCTCATTTCTTGGTCTATTCGTGTTCAAAGGAACAGTATTACATCAGGCACGTCAAATCTCTTGTCAGAAAAGACACGAAAAGGAATTTTGAAACGAATTAAACAATTAGGAAAGAGCACCTGGTGGATGTCGCTTAAGTCTTGTTTGTAAGCCGTCAGGAACCTTGACAGGTAGTGACGATGTCTTCTCGCCTCGGGACACCACAAGAGAAGAGGAGAAGGAGGAACTCCTCTGGCTCACCTCCGGTACTCTCTATTGTGTGTCCCAGACGTCGCTATTGTCCCTCTACAAGATTATAGAGGATAAACCCGTCACCCAAACTTCGTACAAAAGCAGCTTTTGGGGTTTGTTGCGGTAGCCCGATCGCTGGCGTGCTTCGGCCGCTTCGCTGGCTGGAAGACATCCTGTTGACGTCGGCCTCGCCGCTGCTTTGCTCGTCCCGAGACAATCTACGTCACGATTGCACCGGACGTCACGTGCTCTCCGCTGGCTGCTCTCCGAGTGCTTGCCAGAGTGGTCCGCTTATAACGAAAAATGCAGCCATCAGGCTCAAAATACAAACGTGCGATTGTCACTTACGGATATTGTGGATCATATTCAGCCTATTTCTGAACACAACGGGATATTATTTCAAATTTCGTTGAAGTATCCGTTTAAAGCCGGCGTCACACTGTTCGTACATCCTACAAACGACAGTCTGCAAACACGAGTCATGGCAATATCCGTGGTTCGAATGCCCCGAGCCAAGTTATTCTTGTTGAACTCATTGCTATGCGGCATTCGAAGCACAAATCTCGCTGTGACTAGCGTCCGAATCTGTACGCAGACTATCTCTTGTATGACGTATAAGCAGCAGAGTGTCGAACCGAAATTTTTATCGGTTCGGTTCCGGTTCGGGTTCACGGCTTTCGGTTCAGTTCCGGTTCAGTTCCGGGGAGCCAAAAATAACGGTTCAAACCGGTTCGAACCGGTTCGAACCGGTTTGAACCGCTAAATTGAGAATATATTTTCCGCATTGTTCTTGCAATATACACCATTTACGCCGTGAAACGATTAACTATATAGTTTCTTCGATCGTCCCTGCAATTTACTTTTGTTTTTTAGGTACCAGAAGTATGAAATTCAGTTATTTAATTTCGACACAAGAGTAGAAGAAAATCTACATTAACGTACGTTACGTCGTGTTCATACGACTCAACATCCCTTTGTTTACCAGTAACATATATTTTACCTGAATCAAAATGTTTAAGTACAAGAGTAAAGAGTTGAGCTTGTTGGTACATACATGTAAATAGATCAGCTTGAAATTTAGAACTATACTGTATTTTCTTGTTCTTTCTTCGTGTTTAAGTAAAATTCTAAAATGCAAGCTGATCTATTTACACGGTATAAAATGTTGTCGCGAAGTGTGGTAGGTCGCCTAAAATACCCGTGATTCGTACAACTTTGTGTCGCAGTATTAAAAGTGAAATCGTGATTGTGTCCTTGAACTAAGGAATTAATTACATCACATAAAATTATGAAATGAGCACCTCGTGGCCATATATATCATGAAATATGGTTTACGAAATACGCTTCACAATATATATGTATATGATGACGACACAACTGAGCTAAAAGCAATGAAACTTTCAAAATGTCACAAAAGTTTAGGATAATTCCTTTCAGTCTATTTTTTATAGAAACACCGAGCGGAAATCAAAATGCTTGTTGTTCTAACCAAACATTGTTTGCACTCAGCACCGCATGCATGCGACTAATCATGCATCAAGGAGTAATCGCAATTGTTCACTCTAATCTATACGCACCTTCGCATTCAGATCGAATCTGGCCCAAAATAGCGCTTGCCCAAGTGAACATTTTCTTATACAGGATAAGCTGGCATAGCCTGGCTGTGGAGGTTTGTTCTTCACAAGATGCCGGTCAATTTAATTTGCAAATGAGCATCACCCTTGCTAATTGATGATTTTAACGCGATAGCGTTAAGGAGCTCATGTCGCAGAAAAGCCGATGTCGGTGGCGTGACTGGAAAATCCTGATTGGTCGATAGGGTCATGACGTCAGAGCTACATGCCCTCGCGCAAGAATTTCAAACAACCCACAATGCTCACGTGAAACGTGACATCACGCGTGGAATGAGAGTGATTAAAACATGACATGTAATGCGAATTAAAGGTCGCCGTATGTCTCAAATGATTTCACTTTTTAAAGTAATTCCTTTGCCTTAAAGAAAAAAAAATTAAGAATTTTAGGCGGGATTCGAACCCACGATCCTTCGGTTGCGAGTCAGGCACTTTTGACTAGGCCACGCGAGGCACGCTTGCGCGGCAAATGAGAATGCGATGCAAACGAGGCCCGTTAACGCTATCGCGTTCCACTTTTAAAGGCGAAGCTTAAGCGTCCTCCAAGATTCTTTTTGTTAAGTAAAACGAAGTAGTATTTCACGTTCTACTCGACATGGCAGCTACTTAATTGGACACTTTCTGGCGGTTTGCGTGCGTAATCGTCATAGTTCCGCCGCGCGCCCCTGTTTACTTTGTTTTTGTCCAGCCCACAGACACATAAAAGTAATGTTCACCACGTAAAAGAGGCAATAACAGACTTCTATATGTTTGAGAAGTTATATGTGTGAGGAACACATAGTTATTTAAATTAGCTTCAAAATCAGAAATGTGTGTAGGCGCCGTCCCGTATCACTTACAACGTGCCTGTCGAGGATAAAAACGCCGGAAAAGATTGGCAGAACACCTTTCAGATAATTTGGGGGCATTGCTTTAGGGTGGTCAGCCCTTTATTTATGCTGTCAAATATTCAGTTAGTAATCAAATATATTTTTATAATGATCAATAAATTTTACTTTATAAAGTTCACATAACCGCTTGAGACCGACGCGGAAGGACGATACTCGAAACTACACGAGCTGTGGAGTCTGCGTAAAAGTGTTTTTCTGTTTGCTGATTGGCAGTGTGAAATATCGGCTTGCATTGTATGCCAAAAAGGACTCTGTGCTCACATGATAGATTGGAAGTCAAATGCACGAAATGTTCAAAAAGAGAGTGATAATTAATGTTATTTTTCTAAATAGATGCCTTACAGAATGACTCTACGCTGTAAGACGTTGTGTACATCAAATGCATTTACGCTAGATGCACTTCAGATTTTCACGAATGACATGCAAGTCGTGCACGTGTCAGACGAGCAGATCAATGTCATTCAGCGTGCATGTATCTCGGATACTGTCTGTTGTAACTCTGGCAAACGAGTGTTCATGTTATTCTCACTAAGTATTGAGACCGTAATGCATTCTTAGAACATAGAATTCAACAGCATGTCGATGAAAACTATAGCTGTCACGTTCTACGGAGACAGCTGTTTTGCGCAACTTTGACAGTCGACGTACTAATCGTCAAGTGATCCGTAGCGCGTAGCCGTTCCGCTGCTTGACTGTCTGCTTTTGAATCCGCGTCACGTGCATGCACATTGTTGCTCGCGCTCGTCACGATCTACGCAGGCATTCGTATACGCATGACTTCTATATGTTTGCAGAAGTTATATCGAGCGAAGGTGACGCATGTTATTTAAGATTAGCTTCAAAATCCGAAATGTGTGTAGGCGCCGTCCCGTATCACTTACGAACGTGCCTGTCGAGGATAAAACGCCGGAAAAGATTGGCAGAACACCTTTCAGATAATTTGGGAGGCATTGCTTTAAGCGTGGTCGTACCCTTTATTTATGTTGTCAAACATTCAGTTAGTAATCAAATATATTTTTATAATGATCAATACAATGTTTACTTTATAAAGTTCACATAACCGCTTGAGACCGACGCGGTAGGACGATACTCGAAACTACACGAGCTGTGGAGTCTGCGTAAAAGTGGTTTTGCTGTTTGTCTGATTGGCAGTGTGAAATATCGGCTTGCATTGTATGCCAAAAAGGACTCTGTGCTCACATGATAGATTGGAAGTCAAATGCACGAAATGTTCATAAAGAGAGAGATAATTAATGTTATTTGTCTAAATAATCCTCTACAGAACGACTTACTGCCAAAAGAGATGCGTAAAGATGCACGCAATGAAATTCATAATTTTACATAAATAGCGCAAAGGACAGACGAATAATCCTAAAATTTTAGTATAAATCACATTTCATCAGCTTGCATGAGCTCGAAACTTCGCTAGATACTGCCTCGGGAGGCTAATGTTTTATTCGGTTTTACCTGCACTTGTTTTGGGCCCTCACTTTACAACACTATGCTTGAATAGTCATGCGCTCAAAAAATTTCTCTAGGCTGCCATATATCATCGCGAGACTGTTATAAATACTGCACAACTTTACAATTAGGACATCTATTGCTAGTGTTGCGAACATCACATTTCACCAGAAAGCTGAACTGTTTAACATTGTATGCACGTGACGTCATCACACTATAGGCTGGTGGT
This sequence comes from Ixodes ricinus, assembly GCA_037355805.1. Classification (NCBI taxonomy): domain Eukaryota; kingdom Metazoa; phylum Arthropoda; class Arachnida; order Ixodida; family Ixodidae; genus Ixodes; species Ixodes ricinus. The sequence goes on along the minus strand of JAZHYW010001727.1, from coordinate 48,642 downwards.
CATTGTGATTTCTTCTTGCTGAGAAAATCGAATTCGATGGTGCAAAATGCACGCTGCAGGAGGTTCAAGCTCAGTGAAAGCCAAGTATTTGAAAGGCACGTAATATTATTCTTAGTGCATTGTCGTGAGGAACGGCGCGAACGTGTGGCACGACAAAAACATGCTTTTTTAGCAAGAGCGTTTTTGCAAACAAAGTAGTTTCCGGGGTAACGCTTTTTGGTCTGCGCCAAAGATGTGGGGAAGAGGAACCTTTACAACACAGTATGTTTTTAAAACTAACCCCCCTCCCCCCCCACACACACACACACACACACACACACTTCTTTTTACAGCGGAGCTGTTAAGGGCTAGTTTCCCCAGTATGATACTAAATGATGACACTAAACTTTGGACAGCTACCGCCATCTGTAAGTGACGACGGCAACCAGACAAACGGCTGGCCGGTTGTCTGGTTGCCGCCGTCGCGCATAGATGGCGGCAACCTCTCCAGCCTTTCCACTCTGGCTTGCCGACTTGCGGCCGGCCATTACTTCATTCCCACCATAGTACAGCTTCGCTGGTCTTCCTTCTTCACCAGAGTGGAAAGGCTGAAAGTATTCCTGAGGAATTGCCTCCTCCGTTTGTGTGTGCTAATTCGACGATTTTGTTTGTCACTTGTTAACAGCAACCCTTCATTGCTTTTATTTTGCACTCCGTGAAGTTTAAAGGGGTCCTAAAACGATATCGGGTTGGAATGTTCATGACTTTTCCGAGGCGTACTGGTCCTAGTCTGGCCCAAGTATACTCGCACAGACCGCCACTGATTCAGACGCTTCTTTGTCGCGGTGAAATTGCGAGGATAAAATGAGACTATTTCTTTTAGTCTTGCCTTCGCAAAGATTGATGTCGTAATTGTGGGATCAAAACCACCCGCCTAACGACAGTCGAGCGCGGCTCATGGATTGGACAGGAGAACTGCGTGAGCACTGTACATCGGCTCGTAACAATCAATGCCTCTGCGGACACTTGGGTAGTGGCTCGTATCCAACCACTGCGGTGATGAGAATAGCCGAATTCTTTTAACGCTAATTGGCGGCATAAGATAGGCACCAGGCCACGTGGCCGCTTCTGGCTCCGAGTTGAGGGGATGAACGATGCTCATATTTTTCTAATTTTTTGGCGACTGCCATTGCCTAGAAAAAAGAGCAAAGCCAAGTTGAAACAGTTATTAACGTTAGGGAGTGATCCTGAGTAGTATTTAGTGATGTATGGAAATATTTTTATAGCTCCTTTAAGCAAAATACAGAGGGGGTCGAAACTTGGGCAATAACTTGAGAACGACGCTCGTGTGGGACTTACAGCGACTGCCAACGTTCGGCTGTCCCTCTGAGGTCACTAAAATCTTTTTTTTTAGGTATTCCTTCCGTACACACATGTAGCTTTATGTAACGTCATATTAATAAGTCGCATTTATTCATTTCAATACTTCTATTCTCGGGGACATCTTTCGGATGCAGTACAGCAAAAACGAAAAAATGTTTGGGTGCCTCAATGATGTAAAATTGGTCTTGAAACATTTTTTTGTACTTTCAATAAATACTGTTAACAAGTAACCCCTGACGTTGCTAGCTTGCGAAAACATCCATTAGTTTCCCCTCCACGTAATAGCAGATGCAGAAAAAATAAAGGAAAGAGACAGCTGTCGATCCCCTCCTCAACTCGCCATTTGAACAAGCGGCCACGTGATCTGACGCTAATTATATACCGTCAGTGTTCATCATAGTTATGCCCTAGGCGGCAAGGGTTTGGAAAGCAAAAGCTTGGGCTGAGCTTCAGATATTGTTAGAATTGGGCTATTATCATATTTAATTGACATGAGCCGTTATCCGAATGTTTGGCGATGCTGATTGTCATGAACCCGAGCACTCGACTAAAGGTTTTGAAAATCGCTTACGTCACGGTGTCACGTCACTCTCGGTACAAAATCGTGATGTCATGTTACGTCACGCTGTCAACAAGGTTAATACATCTAGTGACTTCCTCAAATTAAATCGAGTTGACGCGGTGAGTCACGTGACGTCACGAGGTCATGTGACATTACTTGACAACATGTATTGACACCATGACGTCACGTGACAACGGTTAATCATAGTGCCAATACAAAAGCGCCACGAAAACCCACAATTTACCATACATTGCAATTCTGTATATGACGATTTGATCAACAGATAGAAATACAGCAGCCAATTTTTTATTCCCATATGTTCATTTTGTGATACCAAAAAAAAAAATTACCTTGAACCGTTTTGAACCGGTTACCGTTATATTTTTTTTCGGTTCGGTTCCGGTTCAGTTCCAAGATGGCGGCGAAGATTTCGGTTCGGTTCAGTTCCGGTTCGGCTAAAAATAACGGTTCTGTTCCGGTTTTCGGTTCGGTTCGGTTCCGGTTCGACACCCTGATGAGCAGTGTGACCCCGGCTTAAGAAGAAACAATATAATATATGACGGGAATTGCCCCTAAATCGGAGCATGCAGCCTCGGTTAGGCCCCAAACATCAAAGTCCACGACCGCAAAATAATGAAGAGACTGCGCGCGTTGGACTCAGCGATTTTCGGCGAAAACTTGTCACCAGCAGCACCACTATGTGGTTTATTTGCCCTCGGGATTTACGCTGTCATCCTTGAGCTTATGACGGCTCTGAGAGGAGCGGAGATTAAAATTTAAATTAAGATGTGTCTCTAATCTTAGCCCGTCCTGTCAGCGACAGAGGCGCCATATTGCCGGAGGGTTTCTGACAACGACGAATCCTGCGTGAAGAGGAGAGAGGTGCCTGAACGACACCGCCACGCCATGGAACAAGTGTCACGGTCTAAGATTCGGTCGCGTTTCTGGCAAACGCCGCCGGATGCGCAACGTGACTATAATATGACCCGGCCTATAAACGTTTTGGATTTCATTTCGCTGTCAGCCAATATTCCGCATTTGCTATGCGGGACGCAAAAATAATAAAACATTTCAACCTGGAATATGCTGAGAAAATATAGGTGAAGCGAAACGAGAATGTGTGACAATCACGCAATTTTTGTGAAATACCTTCCAGCGGCTTGGAGAGATCACAACTATCGTTTAACGCATACTAGATGTGACGACATTCGAGATGGTTGCGCCCTTGTGGAAAAGATGTATATCACTCGCCTCAAGAAAAGAAACAAAAGAGGTTTTGCGTATTTTTTCCTACGCTGCGCGAAGTAGTTCTTAGAAGATTTGGTTGTCGGAGGAAGCAGTGATGCTTTTACCGTTTGAAACGTGTACGTCTTGATAAGATAACATGTATCTAATCTAAAAAGCACCACCATATATCATAATTGTCTACATAAATGGTAATTTAGTGTGCTCCGCGAGGAGCATGGAATTTTTTTACTATTGTTCTTGGCGTGAAAACGAGTATAGTTGCACACTGCTGAAGCCACTGGCGAGAGAGAGGAAAGCCGTTTTTGTACTGAATTTCGAGTGACGTGGATAATCTCCTGAAGGGGTGAAAAGCGACATGATGAGATTCACGAAAGAAGTCCTAGTAAAGGGGAAGTCCCTCCTTCCTCTTTTCCCCAACAGCCTGGGTTACGCTATCGACCTATGGTAGTGCTGCGCGCAACCAGTCTTTATTCGTGCACACCTTTTTAGGTTCACGAGGGGCACGACGGCGCCTCCACGGAATTTCTAAACCGACAGTGCCCCTGGCGGGAGATGCGCGAAGCCCAAGTGAAATTTCAGCCTCCTTTCTCTCCTCGTTCGGACATCTCTCTCTTCAACCGTGGACGGAGCTCTAACTATGTCAGATCCGAGCTCTAATTATATTGACACAAATAAAAACAGGAAAGGAACGTAAAACTAAAATTGAACATTTAATGAGGCGAACTTCTGCCTAAGAACTTAAAGGAATACTGAACCGATATTTTTGGTGAAAATTGGTGGCCGTAATGGCACTTATGGCACACCAATTAGCTTATAATTTAAGTTTTCTTGCAGCGAGATCCTGTCCTAAAATTTATTAAATCAAAATTTAAATATTGTGCCCAACCCCCGATGCGCGTTTTTGGAAGCTCGCTTCGTGGCGTCACGTTGCTTGCCCGGCCAGGCAGGCCAGCTTGGACAGGCGCTCTGCCCGGTGTCGGATAGGTGGCGGATGCTGCCGCCCTTTAAAAAGAGCATAGCAGTGCCACACATCCATCCGGTATTTGGCAGCCTCGACCAGTTCCGGGCTCGTCAAGCGTGCTCGTACCTGCTCGTACCTCGAGCTCGAACCCCGGTTGTGCTATGGCGACGCGCGACAACAGCAGCAGCAGCAGCAGCGGCAGCGAAGTGCCGTCTAATGAGGAATAATAATAGTGGTTGTGTGGACATTTATACAACGTGTAGTTTGTCAGCCATTTCAAAGTTGCGACGAGTCACTCGCTGTAGATGAGCAATTTAGCCAGTGCAGTACAACCTCTAGCCTGTGGTTTTTAACGTGCACTACGCAGTAGAGATACACGACCGCATACCGGTACCATGCTCCTCCAAATCGAAACGGGCAGGGGTGGGGATCCAACCCAGGACCCCTGAGTTCTGCAGTGCGAGCTTTCGCTCCACGTGCTCCGAGCTGGTTTGCGCTAGCCCACTCGGTCACCATAAGGCCCTGTATCCTGGGAAAAGTGGCACCATTCATTGTTGTGGAAATGCTCGAGACACGTGCCGCGCGCCACTTCTGGGAAGAACATGGCGTCTGAAATCTAACCCTGTGCTGCACTGTGTCGCCATTATCTTCCCAAGGGCTGCACGTTGCACGTGCCTCGTGCATCGACGCACCTTACGCTGCTTTTAAAACATGAAAGGGCTTTAGGCCACCGACCCCCCCTCTAATGAGGAACGCGAGCATACGCCAAGCAAGAGGCCTGAAGTGTTGCCGTACACCTGCGACCCGTCCGCGTCGTCGTCGTCGTCGCAGAGCGTGCTCAGAGCGATTCTCGAGGACAAGTTATTTTTGTTGCATTTCGGAAGAAGCGAACACCGTTCGTACGCAGCTTTAATCGCTGTCCAAGGTCCGCGAGCGCACGGGTATTCATACCTATGGCTTCACTGCCTGCGAAGAATGCTGCATGAGTTTCACGCCCATTCCAACATTAATTCCACACAATTAAATGGTTGTCCTTGGAAGACGACAAATGGGAACTAGTTGTGAGCATGCGCTGCGAACAACTTCTGTATATAAAAATGAAGACGAGAGAGAGAGAGAGAGAGAGCAAGTAAGCAGAGGTCAGCTCCTCACGGCTATACTCCCATGGAAGGCCTCGCTCCCACCGTCTGCATCCGGCTGACGGTTTGCCCGATCGGCGCGATCAAGAATTTCGTTCAAAGAAAAGAAATAGAAAAATCCGATCATCATTCATCTCTATGAGTCACATATATTTGGGTACTGTACCAACCCGGGAAGCTCGTTCGGGCATTCGTTTTGAAACTTCACAATTTGCTTCAGTATCCCTTTAAAGGGGCTGTGCAACGATTTTTGCGCTTTGCGTAAATACTACTTAGAAGTAATCTTTTACGTTTATAACTAGGATTCCGTGTTTTCGGAGTCTGTTTTTCTGCAATTCGGAGTTTATTTTTGGCCGAAAATTCGGAGTCGATCGGAGTTTATTTTTGTTTGATTCCCAATTCTCCCAAATTCGAAGTTTAATTTTGCAGTGTTTTCTATAAAAATAAATAAATAAATAATAAACAATATCCGAATGTAAACGTTTACCTGATAAAAAATAAAACGCGTTTGTATCAAATTAATATTCTTTCAGCTGAATTTGGCGTTCGTGCCATTGCCAGGCTGTTGCAACACTAATCGGTCCCACGAAGATTCCCAAATTCTAAACGATTCCTGCCGCCCGTCAACCGCCGGAAACCGCAGCAGCAGCAGCAGGGGAACTTCCAGCATGGCTGCAGGCGAAGGACCCCGTCGCGGAGCCGGAAGCCATCTCTTGGCACGGCCCCGAGCCGAGACCGATCCACAAGTGCCATGAGGGGAAGTAAGGGAGCTGCGCAGACCGCACAGCAGTTGAGCTGGGCACGGCCCATGTCTCTCAAAGTTCGTCCCCCTCCCTCCGCAGTAAGCACGGAGTTAGCACAAACACGCACAGATTGCATGTGAAGAGAACGCCACAATGAAAAGCAGGAATCGCTAACATCCGCGCCATGTTCGCATCACTAAAAAAAAAAACAAAAAAACGTTCGATTTCATCCTTGAAACTACATGCAACAAAGAGGTTTCTTGGTCAATGGCGTTGCGTGTGAGAAAACTTGGGTCCCACTGCCGACAGTAAGCTTGTGTAAAATGAAAAGCAATTTAACTGAATACCGTTGTACCGCCCCTTTACACAAAGGAACTGTACGTTGTGCGACGGCGACGAAAGAGCGACTGCCTCGGCGTTGCTGGTCAGGGCTTCTTTTATACAGACTATGTAGTCTAGACCATTCTGCACAAAAACGAGCGATAAGTCGCAAGGTTTTGATAGAACGTTTTAGAAGAGTCGCGAAAGATAATATAGAGAACTAGGGCGGCGGACTTCTAACCCTATGCCTTCGCGTGGGAGCCGCGCGCCAGGCCGACACGGCCATACACGCGGCAATATATTGGTTCCTCAATTAGGTAGCTTTTGTTAATTAAAAACACCCCTCCCGGTGAGCTCCACTAGTCTATTGAAGCAATTTAAACTAATTTGCGAAGTAGATACTGAAAGAATAAAACGTCCGGTTTTATCCTTGAAATTACGCGGCTACGGGAAGCTTCTTGGTCAGTGGCGTTCCGAGCGAGTATACTGGAGGCTTACTAGTGCCAGTATAAGCTTGCATGAAGCGAGAAACATTCCTACCGAATATTGCTGCACGGTCCCTTTGAGGCACGATTTTTCTCAATGATCGCCTCAGCAATAATCAAATTTACAAGTAAGTTGCTCTTCTTGCTTCTCACGAATCTTATTCCTCAAAACTAATTTGGAATGGTCCAAGGGATGAATGTCTTAGTGAAAAGAAACCATTCACACTGTAGTTATTTGCAACAGTCAATATAGCTTCTTACTCCTGTGCGATTTCTATAGTTCATGTTTTCGCTTTTCCTCAACTACGCAGCAACACTTTACTCGTGGACAACTTTCTGTGGCATTTTAGAAGAGAAAAGTGCTCGTGCACGACATTGATCAGCACTCAAGGTACTCGAGCGCCCATGCACCTATTAACGTCTCCAGCTGGTTGCTCGCCCTCTCGCGGCGGAAACGGGAAGCGCTCCCCCGGTTCTCCGGCTCAGCGGGCACGGCGAAACTGCTCCCGATCATGACTCGCCCACAGTCATTGGTGAATGCAAACAACACTCTTCACTGTCCCAATTTAGTGCTGGAGGTGGTATGACATTGCTACCTCACTAGAGTGTTTCAATATTGCGCATAGAAACAAACGCAAATGCTGTTCGTTTGCGTTAGAGTTGCGTGTTCCACGCTGCACATGTGCGTCGTTGCCATGCGTCAATCCAAGAACGCAATTTTGGGCTCCGCACACTCGCACCGTGGAACACGCATCGCTAACGTAAACACAAAGTGATTGCGTTCGCTCGTATAAGCAATACTAAAACTCGCTACTGTTTCACCGACTTTCCAACGCCAATGAGACGTATGCAGTGAGCAGACGTGCAAGCGGGTGTGTGCTCCTTCGAACTGGAAAGGATGAAAATGGCAAAACGGCGGCGGGGCGTAAAATTAAAGAAAAAAATGTTCTGCGTAGTTTTGTTAATAAACAAAAAAAGGATTCCGTCTTTTTTTGTATTTTGAGGCATTTGGTTTGGAAGGATTGGCGGCGTATTTTGAAGGTTTGCTGACTGACAAAAGTCGCGACTTTGATGGCACCAAAAGCTTTACCCACTTAATATGATTTTACGTGGATTTCTCAGACTAGCTAGAATGTTTTAATTGGTTTTAGACTATTTTTATTTCCTAACTCGTTAATTAACAATGCTGCATTTCTTACCAGTAATGATGACCTGCCAACCTTGGAACTGCCATTGTCCTTCGCGCATTCGAATATGAAATCCTAATCACCAGATTATTTTAGAGTGCGAAAAACTCTTAATAAAATATCTAATTTGTATTATTTATAAGTCAAATTGCAGTAATGTAGAGCCCAATAAACGCCACAATCACAAAAAACATGCCTCTTAACCATAGTCTTTACAGAAAGGTCTGATTTTCTTTTCTTTATAGCATATACAAGACTGATATCGCCATAAACACTGGATGTAATATATATAGTCCAATGCCATCACGCGTTGCCATAAAAACACACTTCTGTTGTCGGACTCGGATTCCGTTTCAAGTTTTTGAGAAGAGCGTTTTTTTTATATACCTCTTGTGAACATAGAAACTCATCACCCGTAGTGATATTTGGTAAAATTTGGATTGATAGTTATTATTGTGCTGGGAATAATGTTAAAGCAATTATTCATCTAAATACGCAAAAACCCATTAGGCCAGCAGTTAATTATTTCACATTACAATTTTCTGAGCGAGAAAAGGCAGCAAGAACGCACAAATATCAGCATATATGTTTTCAACAAATCCAATATTCTATGTTTCTTCTAAGGTGTATAGAAGACCCTCTCCTTAAAGGGACACTGAACCTTCCAAAATATTTTTAAGTTCCTGGATTAGAAATGTATGTCACAAAACAGAGTGTCTGCGAAAACTTTTGTTAGCGCAATAATTTCGCTGGGAGGTACATCTTGAATTAGGAGAGAAGTCGTAATTAGCACCCATATTGACGAATTAAATGAATAAACAAAAAGTTAGTTTCGGTTTCATTCCTGAGTTAAAAAGTGCCTCGTGGCGTAAATATTACGCCAAATCAGCGTTTTCGTTTTTAGGATAAAAAGGTGGCCTTCGCGCATAACATCCTGGCATTCTCGTATAAGCTGGAATAAGTTGTGTCTTTCAGTGAAGCTAGCACGCTAGACAGGACTCGGCAACTGGTGTACCATCACGCACCTCCGACCCTCACTATAACCGCCATTTTGAAAAACGAGTGGCGCCCCCTATAGACAGTTGGAGTCACGAATAGCGCTGACTGCATAGCCACTTAAAGTTGCCCACGAATACAGTAAATATTACAATCCCCACTTTCTTGACCAGTAACCACCGTGCCTGTGGCGTATTTGAGGTAGTAAACAGCTAGTAGAAATGTAGTAACGGGCATGGAGAGGCAGCAACTTCTGCAGTTAGTATATTTTTTACTAACTTTCTTTTTCTTCCAAGAGTGCATATTAAGGCAGCTATAATATGACTCGGCACCGGATTTCGGAAACCCCTCCAAAAGAAGGGTGCGGCCTCGGTTCTCAGTTCTTCCGATGAATTGGCTAATAAAAAGCAAGAGTGAGGGAAAATATTTTTACCATACGCAGGATGTGGATACATACTTTAGCTACTTCTCTACATAATCACCGCACAAATTTAGGCAGTTTTTACCTAAGACGTGGCAGAAGCAGTTGGATGCCTTCCCCAAAGTAAGTTACAGCCTGGGTTCTCACCAGTCATTCCATAACGAGTTCAGCCGGACCTTCAGTTGCCACAGACGCTCTTCTCTGACCACCGCCATTCCACCATCAGAGACGTCTGTCCGTCCTTTCCAAACATTCATGCACTTTCCTCCATACACATTACACGGCTGTGGCGAGTTACAGTGTTCCTGACGAATGATGGAATGACTGACGACCTAGGCCGCCACCTTCTTTGGGGAGGGCATCCAAAAGGTTGTGCAACGTCATAAGTAATAACTGCTTAAATATGTGCGGTGGTTATGTAGAGAAGTGGCTAGAGTAATTGTGTCAACATTCTGTGCACGTTAAAACTTTTTCATCATTCTTGTTTTGTTTATCCAGTTCAACGGAAGTTGAGAAAAACAAAAATCAGCCCTGTATGAATGTGGTTAAAAGTTGCGAATGCAACGATCGTTTGGATTTGTTCTAACGCGTGGTATGGCTATTGGAGTCTCAGTTGCAAACCTAATAAACTGTAATAAGTTTGACAGGCCATTTTTTATTATAAAACACAACAGGGTCTTTATAAGAAAAAAAAAAAAAGTCCTACTCCGGCCTCGCAGCTGGTATACTGCAGAACCTTAGGACGCTTCTGAGAGGTTAGGGTAATGGACGCTCATTAGGTGGAAATGTAAGCGAGTTTCGAGAAGGCACACAGCTTTGAAAACTCCTCAGCAGGGGTACTTCGGAACACCTGCGGCGTTCTCACAAGAGGCGCCTCGCTGCGCTCACTCTGCCAAGCTCTTTTCAACTTTAAATATCAAAAAAAAAGAAAAAAAGAGGTCAACAACAGAGGGCACCATGCAAAAAACGTGTTTGAGCGAAAGTAATGGCGCTCCTTTGTAAAGCTTGCAATATGTGCAAAAGGGCGCCCGGAGGCGCTGTCTAAGAAACTAACCCCTGCGGGGTGTAGTTCGTGTCACGGGCCTATCAGTTCGACATGGCGTGTTCGGGATAAATTTTAACGTTTAAACGGGATGTTGACGGAAGAAAGTGGCGTGAAATGCTGCAAATAAGTATTCTTTAAAAAACTACAAAACACAGAAGGCGCGCTAACTTTTTTGTCGCATGCCCAGTTTCGGACGATTTGTTTTTTGATGAACAATATCTGGGCCGCGTTCCCTTTGTTTGTACATACAGCAAGCACTCTTCTGAAACTTGTAAAATGCGCTTCATTAACTACGGTTTTTTTTTAAATTAAGCGTCACAAGCTGGTCACGAAACAAACAAAAAAACGCGTTTGTCTAGAAGTTGCATTGTGTAAATTACTTGGCAAAAATTGCCGGTTCTTTTTATCGCGTGACGGGACTATGTCTTTATAGGGACGCATGTGCCACTCAAAAAGACCATGAAAGAATATTGAGTTTGAATATTACTGAATGACTATTGCTTAATTGAGAAAAAACAAAAAAGTTGCGTTCGAGGTTAGGACTCCAGAAGCGTTAGTTTCGCCTTAAAACGCGTGATCTTAAGACGAGACCGTATTTATTTCCCCTCTAATTCGCGAAGCTTCCTGATTTTTGTTTTCTGGCGTGATATATCCCCAGTGCTCAACCGCGTCAGCCGAGTCCAGCCAACGAATCGGATACCAGCATAGCGTACGTCACCCGAACTGCGCCAATGCCACCTGGAAGACAAGGCCTGGTCATTACGTCATTAGAACGTTTTAGAATAGGGGCCCCAGCGCTTGGCGTCCCGCAAGCAGCTTATAGCGTCACACTGCGCACCTGCAAGAGGCTCTTCATGCGCATGTGGAGAGCACCGTTCAAAGCTGCTCGGGGGACACGTTGGGGTCCCTTATTCTAAAACTCTCTATTGTTGGCGGATCCACTCTGACACATCTCTTGCTTTGAAACAAAGCCAGAATGGAAGTACGCTAGATTTCTCTTTGTGCCGAAGAACTTTCGATAGCATTCCGTTGTGACGAGTAGTAAAAAAACACACACAAAAAAAAACACAAATACATATGCTAAAGACGGTTTGTTTTGTTTCGACCCTTTAATCACACCGATTTCTGACAGGACAATAGCGCGCTTCAAGTTAATTTAAAACACCATAGCCTCCGAATTCTTCCCGCAATCATAAAAGACGCTAATTACCGAAGGGTCAAAATTGCTCTGTCTGTCTTAAATGCGACATGAAATGATTTTTCTGCTTTCGCTAAATACTACACAGAATTGCTCCCTAACGTTAATAACCAAATAAACTTGGCTTAGTTTTTTTTCTTTTCTAAGGAATGGCAGTCGGCAAATAAATTCGTCAAATATGAGCATCGTTCAAATGGCCACGAGGCCTGGTGTTTATCATATATGACGCCAACATTAATCATAGCTGGGGTCGGCAAAGTAGAAACGTGTGCTCAGCTCCAAGCTATTCTCATCGCCGCAGTGGTTGGACACGAACCACTAGCCGAATGTCCGCCGAGGCATTAATTGTTACGAGCCGAAGTCAAGTGCTCACGTGATTTTCGTATCCAATCCATGAGCCGCGCTCGACTGTCGCCAGGTGGGTGGTTTAGATACCACAATTACGTCATCAAGCTTTGCTAAGAAAAGACTGAAAGAAGCAGTCCCCTCTTATCCTCGCAATTTCACCGCGACAAAAAAGCTTCTGAATCAGTGGCGGTCCGTGCGAGCATACCAGACTACAGGACTAGTACGCTTCAGCAAAGTCGTGAACATTCCAACCCGATATCGTTTCATGATCCCTTTAACGTTCATCGTGGAAGTGGTGATTACGAAAATGTAAGCAGACGCAACGCAGTACCGAGGCGCCGCAGAATGTACGAGTCATGGCGAGCTTTGAACTAACGTACACGGCGAGCTGCAGCGCCTTCATCACGCTATAAGACGACACTTAATTAACCTCTTGAAAAAAAAAATCACACAGCGTCCTAGACATAAATCATATTGTACATTCCCCACATTGTCCCCTTACCGCGGAGACACAATTAGGTTGCCACATCTTAAGGCTGACTAACCCCACACGCTCTGTTGAAACGCCCAGGAAACAATTTTGATTGTAAAAACAAACATATCTCGATACAAAATGTGACATGAAGCCATTAAAAATAAAACGGTAAAAGAAACGAATTAATCAGACTGAAAACAGAAGAATTACACAATGGAGCGTCTCTTTATAGATTTATAAAACAAAGTCTTCGTGACGAAGTTACGACTCAAGTTTCTTGCCCCGTTATGCCCGGCAAAAACTGCGACAAAAACTGTGTCATTTTTTTTTCTGGCTGACGACAGAGCGACTTGGTCCGTCGCACTTTACGTTACTCTAAACGCTTCAACGACGCAGACGCACTTTCGCAAGACTCACTCCCCTGTAGCAGACGTTCGCAGCAGCTGTCACGGCCTTGCCTTAAAAACCTTCTCGAATTGGATAGCGCACGACTTCTCCGGGGTAATTTATACGTTTCGCCGAAGCCTCGCAGCATCAGCCCGTCCGTGTTTGTTTATGGGCGACAGCTTGTTGCAGCCGACTCTGTCTTTTCCAAGACGGTGAATTCAAAAAGTAAAATTACCACGACTTGAGGAGAGAAAGCTACTTTGCTCAGTTTTCTAGTCAGAGTAATTTCCATCTTGCTTGTATATAGTGCGTCTCTGTTCGCCACCACGAAGTGAATATATACGTTCTTTTAATATTTACGCATACATTTCTTGTATGAATGTTAATGCAATTTGAAGTTAATCCGCATTTAAATATCATCTTGCGTTCCAGCTAATGAGAACAATCTGACTAATCCAGGTAACGGGATGGAGTTATTTCACGCACATCCCATAGTATAGTGATTACACAAATGTACACCGCGTGACAGAGCTGACACAAACACTAAATCTGTGTTTTTTGGCAGGTTACTTAAGCAGAGCATTGGCGGGCACAAAATTTTACCGCTTAGGCAGATACCCATGAAGAAAAGTTTTCCCTACAACAGTAGTCTTGATCATGACCCTTCCATTTTGAGAAAGAAACAGGAAGCACCTACGTTCACTTGTTGGCACTAACAGTGCTGCCGCGCGCGGGAGTACAACACCCACTATTAAACAGTATCAGTTGTATCCCATAACTCATCAAACGCATTATAGAAACCACAAATGCCCTGCTCACCACGAGTGTTTCCGGTGAAACCACCCATCCTTTCAGCACTCCATGAATCATCCGTTAACAGCTAAGTATTTAAAGCAGAATCGCTATAATCACCGGCACGTTAAGAACCGCAGGGTGTGTCGAGTCTCCGAGCATCGTATTCTCACTCCTGGGCCAATGAGATCGTGGCATTAGCCTACAATAATTAGCACAGAGGATCGAATCACAAATTTAAAAAAATCGTAAACAGAATGAGCAGAGCCTCGCGTTATATCAGGCCCTAAATATCCACACATGGGTGTGTCTTCAAAATGTGTAATCAAAATAATAATTTTATTTCGACAAAAATTAATTTTGAAGTTTACGCGTACGCTTTCCAATCGCTGGCTGCCGCTCTAGTGACAACAATGAGCAGGGGCGCTTGTGACGACAATTGTTGTGTCCGAGAGCAGACGACGCTCCGTCCTCCACGGCCCTGTGCGTTGTAGTCAGGCACGTAGCCAGGATTTTGTTTCGGGGGGGGGGGGGGGGGGGGCGCCCATGACAAAATGCTGTATGAGAGGGAGGGGGAGAGGAGGTCCCAGCAAAATGGAACGTTTCGGGGGGGGGGCATGCCCCCCTCTCCCCCCTGGCTACGTGCCTGGTTGTAGAGATCAGGAGCGTCTCTGGTATTGCGGATTCCGTCTGATTTAAGCAATTTGCGGCATGAGATGGAGGGTGGGGAAACATTAGTGACGTGCTGTGGGATGCAATACAACCCCGGAGAAATGCAGCAGAGTGACGTCTGATCCGTTTGCCACCCAGAAGTCTCTGCATGCGACGGAAGTGAGTTCGAGCAGTCTGACACGAACGCTGGCTCCCAGTGTTCGCGTCGTGCTAGCGAAAAAACTTTTTTATACCATTCTCCTTTTGAAGCGGCATCTATATTCATATGCCGGCGGATCGCGACTGCAGCCGCCTCGGGTGGTCCCCCCAGAGACGATGCCGGCGGATCAAATGCAAATGGTGAATCGTCCGACATATCGTGCTGGAAATCTTATATTATTTGCTGGTGCTGGTGACAGCTCGACACAGACAAACTTGAAGAATCGTAGGTCATTCTTTCCCACGGGTGATCGCGACGGCTTTGTGACAACTTCTGACGGTGGGCTAAACAGGCTCAAGCTGCCCATGTGCTGATGTTTATATAGCATGTGACGTCACAGCAAGATGACGGACGAGTAAAATTGCAGATTAGTTTCGATTTCGCTTTTATCGTATTTCTGCGATATTAGTTCAAAAGGTTTGGGGCAAATTTAGTTGTGGCTCTAGGCTCAGTTTTTCGCGCTCTTTCAGAAATTACGTTTAGTTGAAAACGTCCAAATTGACGCCGGAGATCACCTTTAAGCTGTATCAAAATAAAAGAGCAGAACGACCAGGTCGATATCTTGGTCTGCCGTTGAAGATATTAAATGACACGCAGCCAATCCTACACGGGTTCCCACAATGGGTTGATTCATCTTCGAATCCGCACCACGCTTTCCCTTCAAATCACAGAAGAAAAAAAAAGAAATTGTGATTTTATTTTTTATTGAACGTGGAAACTGCTAACTACGGCAAAAAGCGCCAGGATCCAAGCTGTTGACGAAGCTAATGTTACAACTAAATCTAAAAAAAAAAGAAAAACGCTATGTGGATCGACAGGGGCAGATTTATGGGTCAGTCCTGGGAGGGGCGGTAGGCGTTCGGCTTACGGATCGGGAGAGGGGGGGGGGGGGTGGAGTCTGTTGAGATATGACGTTACGGTAGAAATGTTGCCCAGATCTATTTTCTTGACCCAATATTTGCTATGTCACCAAAATCTAAACTTTTGGCTGCTGCGTACCAATGATTTTATTAAAACAAAGTTGACCTTGGACAGCTTAGGGGGCGGTCGCCCCCCCCTCTAAATCTGCCCTTGTTGAACAAGGGCAATGAGTAAGCGAAAGCGAAACGTGCATGCCCTGTCCTTCTGCACATCGCATTTTTTGGTCTAGTCGTATTCTTTGGGAAGCTGGTATAGGTCGCCGCGACTTACTGTTTCGTTTTCTGCCGAAAAGTAAACTCTCATCATTTTTTTTCATTTTAAAAGGCAGCTCTTATCTCGAGATGAGAAAACATGGGCGGCCTATAAACTGTATGAAGCAATGCAGTATTTCCACAAAGTACCAACAAATATCCGGGCGATATTTTTTTTCCTCAACTCTTGTTTAAGTTTAGGAGTTGCTTAGATCGCTCGGAAAACGTCAGTGTCTGAAATGCCACTTCAGGCTTGACGTTTATAGTGGTCGGTCGACTCAATATGGCTTGGGGAAAATTAAACTCGGCACTCGAAACCTGCTTGACGTCGTACCATAATGAAAGTAAGCAGCTATTCTACTGCAAAAATGTAATGGCTTGAACTTGAGCACATAGCCCTATTGCATGAAGTCTGAGCGAGAGTGCAATGGCATAATCTGCGTTTGAAGATTATTGACATTTCTCCGCTTTTGAATTATTTGATTGTTGATCGAAATATTATCGTTTGCTTTTTGTGTGTATATGTGTGTATATGTGTGTGTGTGTTTTGTAACACTTATTTAGGTTTTACCAGCGCTGTTCAATCCGCCAGCTTTCTTTACTAAGTTCCGGGGGTTTCAATAGCCGCTTCAATCGTCCAGCTTACGATTTTGTCAAGTTTGCTTCGAGAGAAGTTGAGAAAGCCCCTCCTCGTATTTGTTCGCAAAAAGGTTTCAAAGCTAGCGTATTTTTGAGTCTATAAAGCATATAAAATAACAACAAAAACAAAAGGAACGAAGTATCCAATAGATTAAAATATCGACAAAAAAAACACACACAAAAAACAGTGACTCAGGGAAAGACGAAGGTTTTCTTCTCAAAAAGAGGCTTTAGCATCTGCGGCTTTAGCAATCTCAGTTGCAGTTTATTTACTTTTTATATTAAGGCAAGGGCTCAGAGGACCTGATCAGAATTATAAAAAAGATCTGACGTGGCGAGACTTCGATCTGCTTTTCGGATATCCTTTATTACGATTTGAGCGCCAGAGTTTTGCGAACGACTGATGGATTGCGATGGTCATAGGTTGCGGAGAAAGTGCGTGCTAAATTAATCAGTCTGTCATCTTATGTTTCGCCTTTTAATTCTTGTCTGAGTTTTAAGGAACTGGTCAATAAAGAAACTTTGCAGAAATGCTATAAATATTGTTACGTATAAACGTTTGAAACTTTAACGCAATTACAACATTGTACGTGTTACTGAATTCCGGTGCAATGTTGTACAGTCACTGCAATAAGTTTTGTTCTCTCTTTTACAGCGCATCCTACCAGGTGGGCCCAACCTGAAAACGAACTGATTCCACGGATACGCTCTACAAGGTACATGACACACTTTTACTATTTGTGTTTCTGTCGCGGTCGTTACAAAAAACAACATGCGCCCCGTAAAATAAATAAATGAAACTGTATCGCTTTGTATTATGCTGCTCTATTAACTGGTTCGACGTACTGGCAGAACATGTCAGTGTGAATCTGACCCTCAATCAGTGAATACTGACACTGTCAGAACCCTGATGATCTATAGAACATTCTGTAAAGTTTTCGGGGCCCGTTCATATTCAGAAAAGGCCATTCGCAGGAGCACACTGTATCTCGCGGTGAACTTTTTACGTAGAATAATATGTGTTGTATATTGTATCGGCGTCGGCTCATCTTATCCGTAATAAAAATAAAAAGTGAACGAACTCATCTTTGAATTTCAACCCTAAATTGTTTCAGATGCAACACCCAACGGTGGTATAGGAAGTACCGTTCCGCATAACAAGAAATGTTGTCCTCTTAATTTCGCATAACGTTCCAGTATTTTACGGCGATATCAGTTAGCGGCAGACTTCGCGGGTTTCGCGCCGTCGTCCGTGCTCCAAATCGACGCGGGCCGTTTTCAGCACTCCGCCAAAAGATTCTACATTGACGTCACGCCGCTGACGACACGCCGCGCATCATGTCACTTGTTACCTGGCGTCAGCTGATATCATGACGTGACGTTGTCATGTAAAGTCACATTGCATGGTGACGCCGCGCGACTTGATAACGTCGGGTAACACCGTGAGTCACGTGATGTCGTGACTTCATTTCCCGACTCCACGTAGAAACATAAACATGAGACTGCTGATAAGGGAAACGATAAAAACAAAGTATTTTCTCTAATTATGCCAGAAAGGTTCTCGGGCGGTAAAGCCAATAAAGCTAGGTGGGTGTTATGCAGGCGAAACCAAGGGCGTGAAATTAAGTGGAGCTGCACACTTGAAACGTCAGTGTGCGATTTTGCAAGTATTCTTCAGTGACCAAAAGCGGCGTTAGTTTGTGTCCGATGACATTGCATAAGACGTTCAGGCATCCATGTCAACATCAGGGAACGGTTCATGCATTCACATGCAATTTCGTCGTGCCCTGGATTTCAAACTTGGGTGCGCAATTTTCTAGGTGGTCTTCAGTTACCACAAGGCAGTACTAGTTTGTGTCCAATAAAATCCTTTAACATGTCCACGAAATATTTTCTGCTTAATACACTTTTAATGGTTCCAAAAAGCTACGGAATTTTGGTCCGGTGTGTTACTCGGTTTAGTACGAAACATCTATGCGGACTCTCTGGTGCGCGCTCGCACCTTTACCGTTCATTCGGTCCATCTGCTCCGAAATGACGCCTTAGCAGCTCCGACGTTACACCTTAGCTGTCACAGTGTTTCACCTTACGGGTTGCGTAAGTACCTTGCCTTTCTCGTATAAACAGCCAGTCGAAATTTATAAAGAAATTAAACGGCAGGAAACATTTTAGCCCCTGCAACGGACGCGGCTTATCGTGTGCAGCGATTTTGCTTCGTGATTCGGTCTTTGGCATTCTTATCGGCAAAACCCGCGATCTCATTGACTAAATGAAACTCTCAGTAACAAATCTGACGTCATTGGCGTGATATGAACGGCTGGCCCGGAACGGGTTAGCCGTCCCTTTCACGCCAATGACGTCAGATTTGTTCACCGAAAAACAAGCGAAGAAAAAAGAGAAAACATTGGAAGTTGCATTTTTAGTTTTGGTACCGTACTGAGAGTTCCCCTAATTAGGCTGCGGTAAATGTTGGGAAAATAACTATTATTCTAAAATAAGAAAAACAAACAGCTTTCGGTGCGTATCCATTTACTGTAGCTGTGGCTGCAACATCGCCCTAGAGGTAGGCCAGTGTTTCACCATGCACAGGAGCCCGGCGCTTCGCAGTCGGTGTTTGGGGCCAAATTTCCATTTGGAGTCGGGCGAGTGTACACTTAAGCAGTCCTGTCTTAAAAGCACATTGTGAGTCAAACCAAATCTGCAGTAATGAAAGCGGCATTTTACATTTTGGTCCAGGTTCTATAGCAGGCAATGTATTGGCTTGGAGCAGCCACTGACGCTCTTGGAGCAGGTGTCAACATCTGTTGGCACATCACCCTAAAAAAAAAAAAAAAAGAGATTGCTTTGTTAAACGATAGTGACTGGGGGTTCCTCTATGATACTGGAGTATATTACTCATTACCTTATGTAACAGGAATAGAAACGGCGCATAAGGAACACAGATATTTCTTTTTAAAAATAAGGCTCTGGTAAGAGTAGGTTTCACTTACAATGACTATTTGAAAAAAAAATGGTTGGATAATTAATCAAAGGGCAACATTTCAGTTGGGATAAGGCGACATCCCCTTCTTATTTTATACTCGGTAGTTTATTTAGCCTGTAAATAAAATTTTTGTAAAATCCCAGCAAAATGCAGCATATCCGATAACACGTCTATAAATAAAACTTCCTACCCCAAGTTTTATGAACCTACCAAACTCAAGACTTTAATATCATAAACTGCAAATAGCAAACACCCCCAAATATGATCAAAGCCTGCACTTGTGCTTTAAATGTGACACCGATCTTCAGCACGTTGCAACCAGAGTAAATTCAAAGTTCGCTGCTCTTTCGACCGACATCTGCACGGGAACCACCTTGACTACCGTATATTTGCAAAAATAAACCCGCGTTTCTTTCTTTTTTTTCTCTCATATACGGCACAGATTGTTAAAATCATCGGTGAACTTACAATCAAGACTAAAGAGGGTAGACCTGTAGTAATACTGTGCACAATTCCCGAGCCTATCGAGCTAACCCTGGCTCTGCCTCATGTCAGCCGCTGCTCCTAGCACTCCGGGGCAAAGCGGTGAAGCTCGACGCGCGTCATCTAGTGAGAGGCGGTGGAGGTTAACACGAGCAGCGCAAGTGCATCAGTACTTTGTAGTCACGGCAAAGAGACATGTAGAAGACATGATAATCAAGTGATCTCATCAGGAGTACAAGACCCTATTTTATTTCTGTCTTATCACAGTTTCCGCCATCCTACTATTTCGCAAAGCTTTTCGTGACATCTAGCTTCCAACATAACCGACACCGTCTGGAAATTTAGGCGATGTCGGCGATCAACCAGGCAGCGCATCAACCAGCCAGTGCAGCTGATGAGAAATCTTCGTTTCACTCTAAAGGTCCGTCACACTCTTGCAACTGCGTACGACCGAGAGAGACCAGACCGGTTTTTAAGCCTTTGCGACTTCTTAGGACCGGATGCGCTGCAGTCGAGCTGGTCCTAAGAGATCGCAAGAGGCTTAAAACCGGTCTGGTCTCTCTCGGTCTTACTCGGTCGCAAGTGTGTGAACGGGCCTTAAGTAAAAGCGCAGCCGACGCTATGAGCCAGTGAGACCAAACTGCGTCAAGGTGTGACATCATTGCGTTCATCACCTTCCTATACTTGTTCTTTCATCGGCTAGACCAATCAGGTGAAGCGAACGTCCCGTTACTTGCGTTTTTAGCGTGTGTTTTCCTGATTGTACTTGTTCGAGCCTTCGACTGTGCTCTGACCTAAGATGAGGCAAACTATACGGTAAGTAGAGACGCCGTCCAGTGCCTATTTGTATCATTTTCCTTTTCTCCTACTTCCCTGAATATTAGTGTCGACCAATGACTAATTATATTTCTTATTTTTCTTTGCTGAAGGCTGCTCGGTGCAGGAATGGCGCAATATTTAGCAAAAATACAATTTTGCCTCTAGATGTATCATACTTTCGTTCATGGTTCAATTTGGCGCAAATGGCGCAGCACTTTCTTTACTGCATCTGTTACCAGTGACACGCTGGCCGTTACCATAAACATAGCTCCTGATATACTCACTGACAGGATGAATACATCAACGTGTCTTTTTCCGAAGCTCAGCCCCAAGAACACGTTAGCTCCCTTCCGTCGTGATAGAGTCCTTCAATACGCCACTGGTCACGAAACTTCCCCGTAACGCTAAGGGAAAGTTTCGCTCGCGACCACGCCCGGCGCGAGCGTCGACAAGGGAGCTGAGAGTTTCTAAGAAACATTTATGTTCACCCCGGCGCGAGTTTGTAGAATGCCACAAAGTCACAGAATGCAACAAAGTCACAGGTGGCAACTCTGTACGAAACAAAGGTCACATGATGCGATGGTCACTCAGGCCACCGCAGTCGGCAAGACGGGACCGCCAATCAAGCGTGTACCGCTGGGGGTCTGGCAACCAGAAAGCGATGTCGGAATTTCGAACCCACTTTGAAAGAGGCTCGTTCGCACTTGCGGAAAACTCTCTTGCCGCGTACCGAGCCCACTGAGCGGAAAAAGACTTCGCCGTTCACAGTTGTTGCCCCCCCCCGCTGCGGTTTGTCGCGGATACCAAAGCAGACTGCCCCTGCCTTGAGCGGTGTTCGAAAAACTGTTCTTGCACACTTGCTTTTGCAGTCAACGCTAGCTCGCAGGGCAAAGAAAATGCCCAACATTCTCTCAGCGATATGAGAATGAAATGATAAAATCACGAGCAAATGGAGACAACGTGTGTACAGTACGTACCGCTTACGCCAATTTTATTCCATATATCTTCTTTAGTGGTCACTGTCTTCGTCGTTCGGATGCCACTTGCTCGAACTAGGGTTGAATAGTTTAGTCTCAATGGTGTTGCTGAGTATTTCTGCCGACACAACGATACGCAGCGAGACGACGTCATTTGCACAACTTGGGAACTCTGACAACTCCGGCGGCAACCTCGACAACTCGGGCGACTCGGCCAAGATGTGATGTCAGCACACGCCACTTCCTCCTTGGGTTCTGATTGGCTGCGGAGGCATGCAAACTTTTCCTGCGTGGGAACAATTGGTCCCGGACCAATTGCTCACGCGGTTCAGTATCCCGTCACCGGCGAGGAAATTCCCCTCTCGATCACACTGGCGGATCCGCAAGTGTGATCGAGCCATGCACGAGCCACCAATAGATCCCGGTGACGCGTCATCGCACTGACAGCATTGCTCGGTAATGTAAGCGTCTTCACCTCAGTGCACTCAGTCAACTGATCCAACTTCCTTTACTATCGTTCTTCATTCCTCTTCTTGTCTCAAAATGAATTATCTATACAGTTATCGCCGTCATATTTCAACGCTGCGAGAAGCGCCATCAAGTAGCGGTATACCGCGAACCAATACGCTCAATTTCCTGGCTCTTTTCCGCTCGCAAAAACAAAAGTTTGTATAAAACCAAATAAACCAAAAAGGAAGCTTATTTTTCAGTATCGTTGTCAAGGCTGGCTCAGACATTTACGACGGTTACGTTCACAAATAACCCGAACGACAGCAACGACCAGAACACCGGAACAACTCTGACTCATGATAACTTCGCGAAGCTACTCCTTGCATCGCATGCACGGTGTAAACAGTAAGCACAGTTGCTATACGTTGATTCTGTCGTTGCTGCCGTATCGGTTTCTACAAACGCAACCAACAGAAATGTGTGAGCCAATCTTTAGAAGTCAGTAAAAAATACCGGTGATTGCATGAAGTGATGACTGTCTCTTTCCAAATTCTCTCTGGACACTTCAATAACTCTAATCACCTAAGAGTATCACATCTGTACATGTTAATGGCGGCCTTTCGATGGCTGGTGAAGAAATATTTTGCAGCCAGGTACCGATGCCGAGCCTGAACATTCCAGACGTTTGTTCACTGTGCTGCTAAATACCACCGTGAAGAGACTTATAAAGTTTATATACCTTTCAGGGTGTCATGTAAAGCCTATATACTCAGTGACTATATGCACCGAGAAAGTGAGAGAGAGGAGGAGACGAGGACGCGTGTGGACGTCAGAACGCCGAGCTCTGATTGGAAGGATTAGTGGGTTCACCTGAAGCTATACTCGTTTCAGCTTCGGTCCGAGCGCGGCCGATGTTATGAGCCGAAGGGCCAATCAAACAGCGAAAGAGGCACAACGTCATGGCGTGCTCTATGCAGTTGATAGGACCAGCCGGTATTCGCCGTCTCTCTGTGCGTGCTCCTCCGCCGGCTAGCCCTATCAAGCGCAGAGAGCGCGCCATGACGCTGCGCTTTTTGCGCTGTTTGATTGGCCCTTCGGCTCAGAACATCGGCCGCGCTCGGACCGAAGCTGAAACAGAGTATAGTTGCCTTTGTCTCATCTGCAATCGTAGAACGCGTTAGCAGGCAGGATGCCAACGTCCGTCTTTCGGCTTTCGCATTCGACGCGTTCGACGAGTGCAGTGGAGACAAAGGTATCCTTTGACTCTGCTGCCATAGCCTCCTATATATACTGACAAAGCCTGGCGAATCGCCAGGTCAAGTGGCCGCCGAAATGGAAAAGGGGAGCGGAAGACAACGGATGAGAGAAGAGCCACGTGACTGACGCCCCGCTGCGGCGAGGCGCCGAAACGCAGCGTCTCGCCGCTGCGGTGAGACGCGAGGACCCGAAAGTGTGTTTTGGGTTCTTGCCGCTGCCAAAACTGTGCGCTGACGTCCATGTTCCCCGAGAAATTGCTCTTTGATGATCTGTGCTAAACCAGATCCTCGCGCTCCATATCTGCGACCGGCTACTCCATGGCTACGTCGTCGAACTGCCAGGCTTTGTGGGTATAGAGAGGGCTATACCGCTGCACTCATCGAACGCGTTAAGGCTTTGTTATACTCCGACGTCGAGCGTAGTAAACGCGGCGTAGCGCAGCGCACACAGATAACTGATTGGTCGCAGATATCGAGTTCCTGCTCGCCGTTCAATGAAAGGTTTACGTTCTGCGTTACGCTACGTTCGCTGCGCTCAACGTCGGAGTATAAAAGAACTTTTAGAACGCGGAATGCCGGTGTCCGGCGTTTGGGTCTCAGATTCGAATGCGTTTGACAAATGCAGTGTATACAAAGGCAGCTAGCTAAGGTCTACTAACTAATCATTCCAACCAGAGCTCGGCGTTTTGAAGTTCCCGCGCGCTCTCCTCTCCTCGTCTCCCCCACTTTCTCCGCGCATATATGCTTTGAAAAAAGTTAACTCCCCTGTCGCAGATTCACTAGCGCTCCCAAGAAACGTCAACAGGCCATGCCATTGCTACGACAATGCAATTTCTGATAATTAACGTCCCCTCCCCTTCCCTCACAAAAAAAAAAAAAAATTGAACTGTTTTTACATTTTAGTTTTGTTTTCTCTCCTTTCTTTGACCTTCGCCTTTCGTTCTTCTGCCCGAATTGTGGACTGTGGCAAAATGGGATCTAGGTGAATCGAAACCCCCGATAAAGCGGGCTTGATTCGATTTTTGCGTTCAACGTATCAAATACGAACATAGGGCACGACCGAAACGCATATCCGATAAAAGGGCGACGAGGCGGCGCGTTATTTACAACTCGCCTAGAACCCCAGAAATCAAGATTGCACCATAGTTTAAGTGGCTCGGAAAAGTTCGGGCCGCGCGAGCGCTCTGCTCCGTTTCCTTATGTTGGACTGCAGGGAACACTACTAGCCATCGAAAGCCAATCCAACGTGGCGTGAATGTCACGTGACCTCAAGGAGGGACGTAGCGACGCGCGGGCGCGCTCTAACGTGATACTTCCAGAGCGTTTGATTGGCTGGGATAGCTCGTAGTATCCTCCGCGGTCCATCGTAAGGTGAAACGGGTTAGAGAGTTTCTCGGAGGACGTAGTAGACAGCGGCGTGTGCAGCGGACGAACGACGTAACGAGATTAGGCGCGTTTTATTTGTTCCGTCGGGTCATTAAATTAGGACCGCGCCCCTCCGAAGGGCCTAAGTAGACCGGGCCCCGATTCGGCCAATTTCCTACGGTAGCGGACCGAACGGTTTCCCTTTCGGGATCACGTCCCTTTGCTCTTCCCTCGAGGCTCGGGTAAGTTGGCCTCCCTTGCCTCTTTGCAGACCACCGGCGAGCCCTGCTCTCTTCAGTTTTGGTTTCGCGGCAGAAGATTCTTTTCCCCGAGAAAACCGAGTTAGACGGATCGCTCTTTGTCTTCTCGAGGTATTTGCTCGCGTGTTCGTGCTACGGTGTTCAGAAGGCGCTTTCCGTCTTTCACCCAAGTGCTATTGGCGACGTGCCCGACCAAAAGCGTCGCTGTGGTCGGCCCTCCACGATTGATTCATTGGCCAAACGCTCACTGTGTCGTGTCACGGCCGGACCGGACACGCGCGCGTTGTCTTGCGGCCTCATGATAGCAGCTGTTTGCAAAGCGGCACTGGCGCATAGTCAGAGCCGTTTGTGCTGAGAGAGTTTGGCCTTAAGGAGATTTTGACAGCCTGGCAACCACAGCTGTGTAGTCTGACAACCGGGGGATGACTACTTGCGTCCGCCATTTTGTGGCTCTGACTCATAAGAACTCTATGCGATTTCTCAAGAATAAACAAGACAAAGAAGTGAAGCCATTTTGTGTTATCGCGAAATCCGCTGGTTCGAGCGGGAAACAAGCTCCGCCCATTGGCCAAACTCTCTCAATATAAATGGATCTGCGCATAGTAGGCTCGAAGCGCCACTCGGCAGCCTTGAGCTGGGCCGCAACGCGGCCGTAGGAGGTATCATTGCTGTACTCGTGAACAACTCTTTGCGGCTATACATGCAGACAAAGGTACGGGGAGCGCACTGGAGCGCTGATCAAAGCTGCGCACGTGTGCTATCTTCCTCTCTTCAGGTACTTGTTCACAGAGAGTTGTCCACGACCGTAGGCTCTTGTCAAAGCCCTCTGGAGAAGCGGTCAAGGAAGAATCGAGCACGTAAATCGTTTGGAAGCTATCGTGGAGCCTGCAATGCCCTGTTCTTCGCGCAGTGCTGGGAATGTGATATCCGCGTAACGTGCTGCCAGATTCTCGCCGACTGACGGTGAACGTTAATTTTGAGCGTGAATTGTATGAATTTAAAGAAGAAGTATAATTACAGCACTGGTCAAATTCTTGAGTCCTGAATCACCCCAGGGAATGCCACGGCACAAAAACCGCAGGATATGAGCATTTTCTTGTTTATTTATTTGATTATCATTAAAGCAATCATCTGGCAAATGCTTCACTAAGTGATTAGAGGGCTTTACACGGGTAGCGTGAGCAGATTCGATGACGTCGCGTGATCGTGTTATTTTGGTGACAGGAATCTCCAGATTTCACATTCCCCAATAACTTCTTCCCGGTAAAAGAACTCCCCGTTGTTCTCTAACTGGTTGAGATAAAACATGTTTTTTTTTCGCCCCTCTCAAAGTAATTTAGAATGTTCGGTGACGCGTGGTTTACATTACTCTGCAATTAAGCGCGTACCTTCGCTTGCTGCATTAGTTGGCTGCAGTTCCAGAGACTTCTTAGAGCGCAGCTCTAAAGGGTCTAAATGGAACAAATGTGCTGCGAAAAAGCGACGAATTTGACACGGCGGCTTTTGCTCTGCGCGTGGCATCAGCACAGTGACTACTACGTCGCACGCAAAGGGAGTGTGCCGTCGGGCGACGTTCGTCACTTATTCCTCGCATAATTCGCTCCATGGAGTTCAGCCTTTTTGCGCTCATTTCCGGGTTGAGCGGCGTCGACGTCGCCGTCGACGTAATCGCGACCGTTGCATTATGGGAATAATGCAACCAGACGTAACCGCGCGTTGTATAATGGGAAAATATCCCCCCTAATTTTAGCGGGGAAATTTCCCGCTGAACTTAGCGGAAAATTTACTCGCAAAATTTAGCAGGTAAATTTTCGCTAAATTTTTCGCTAAATACAGCGGAAAACGTTTTGCTAAATTTCCCGCTAAATGGAAGCAGAGCACGAGAGGAGGGGGAGGATATGGAGGGGAGGAGGGGCATACCCACCCCTCCGTACCCTCCCCTCCTCCTCCTTAAGAGCTGCGCTCTAATTTGGCATTAGAAAAAATTGTAAACGTCTTCTTTTTTTTTTTAGTAGATTACACTGGAGCGCAGCGTAGCAATATTTGAAAGGTGCTGACTTGACTATCCAAAATTTTCCCCTGACGCCCGAGTGGAGACGTTAGCCCTCGTACACGAATCCTCTTGTTTATCTTGTTCGGCCTGTTCACAATCCACTTGAGGAGCCCACATGGTATCTGCCTATCGCTTTCTACTTTTCGGCGCAGACGCCGACAGCTTTAAAACATGTTCTCTTCACACTATTAGAAAAAAAGACCGTTTAAGTACGGCATATATGCTGCTAACCTTGTTGTCAACACATGTTTCATATCACCGAGTTACAGAACATGTACCATAATTCCTTAGTACGGGACATGTTATGGGAACAAGGTTAGCATGCATATGTACCGTACACCACTATGATGGTACAAATGCTGTTTGCTGCTAGCTACGAAAAATGTGCCAACATGTAAAAAAAAAACAGCATATGTTGTGTTGTAAACGATATCAGCACATGGTCTATTTATACATCGGTCTGCACACTCACCATTTTAGACAGGGTGTCCCCAAAAATGTCTTTTTTCTTAATGCAAAAATAAACTATGTATTATCGAATGCTCAGTTTGCACCCAAGTATAGCGCAACCAGTCTAGACCAAATGGAAAAGTTTCAGAGCGTGTCGTTACTTGATTTAAACGTTATAAGTGACTTTCGGAAATTTTTATATGGGAAATGGCTGCCCACGAATACATGGAGACGAATGGCATGAGCTTACAGGAACGAGCCTCACTTTCCTACTGAAAATTCTGAAAATCACTTATAACTTTCGAATAAGATGGCAAGTTCTGAAACAGTGGCATCTGGTCTGAAGTGCTAGCGGTACATTTGAACGGAGACTAAGTGTTTGAAAAATGCATAGTTTATTTTCGTGGTGAGGAAACACTTGAAATGTTTTTAGCGGACACGCTGTATAATTGAACATGTTTTATATGTCCAATTCTGCGAGATGTACCACTTCGTGAAGGTATTTGTATGCTCCTGTAGCGCTGCCCATTCATGAACATACATTTGGTGAAGTCGAAGTTCCTCATTGTGTAGATGCCACATCTTTTGTTGAAGGAATTTCGGCGGCTGCCTGCGATATGAGCTTGAGTCAAGGGGAAAATATGCTTGTAAAATCATAAAGATTTGAAGAAAGGTGAAATATACATTCGTGGGTCCTGATGGTATTGAACCATTGCAGTGAACACATTGTGGAGGAAAGACAACTGTTTATTGCCTCAAAATTCTTAACATTTATTTCTGAAATGAACAGTACCAGCCAACTATAAAAAAATGAGCTGCTATCAGCTTTCGATATTCGCTGGAAAATAAGCCGTTAAAAATTTGTCATGATGAAGGAAGAAACAAAGCCTCTTAGCTGAATACTAAAACTTCCATTTAGGAATAAGTAGTGTTAATAAAAAAAGTTGAATCGATAAATGAAAAAAAAAATCTTACCTATAGTTTGTCGCTGGTTTATAAACGCGCATCAAGGCGCTCCCTCAAAGCTCTTTGGACATCATGATCAGTGGTATCCTCTTTTCCACTCGCCTCCTCTCTAGAGTTCGATCTGCTCAAGTGAAAAAAGTGGAGAGCTTTGTGAGAGAAGCCTATCCTGTGCTTCTTATGTTGCAACAAACTATAGGGCTGAGCTCTCCTGCCACTTCTTCTTGAACTTCAAAAATTTTTGAAGGGCTCCTTGGCCTTTCGGGTGCACCAAAGCCACCTTCTGTGAAGACCACCGGAACACCTTCTCCAAGTCCATGCCCACGAGTTGTCTGCAAATTTTTTTTTTATTCGTAAATTGTGCCACACGGTATAATTGGGGGGGGGGGGGGTTAAAGAAAGGAGTGCAGTCCTAAAATGTGAGATGGGTTTAGCTACAGAAAAACTTATAACCGCTCTTATGCTTCTTTAGTTAGTGTTCCTAGCTGGACAAACTTATTAGCTTTTTTCTTGTTTTTTACTTATTTACTTATTCAGCACATATTCAAGTATTGAAAATATATTCCCCTGGATTAGTCTGCTGCATCCTCTGCCGATCTAGCTATAGTGAATCCCGCGATTGCGGAAACCACCCTAAGTCGAACATGTCCTGAAGTAGGTCAGTCAGTGAGTACCAACATAGCACATGTCTGTGACCAACATACCTCATAACTCAAACACCGCTCTAAGACGGTTCGAGTGCATACCATAAGGGAGGAACAGAGAGAATAGCTAAGAATAGCAGGTTGCCAGCGTTCCCTCGAAAAAAGAGGCGCATGCTTTTTTTTTTTTCTGCGATGAAAAAAGTCACACGAAAAAGAAGCGCTCGAATTTAGTTCGACCGAGGTCGTCTTGAGTACGAGGAATTCAACTTTTATTGATGGAGATAAGAGGAATGTCGGACTGTCAACTTTAACGGTGTTGGTTTAAGGAGGCGATGACTCCAAACTTTCAGCCTTCTTTGTACACCCACCGTCAAAATTGTTTCTGGCAATTGATAATCGTGGTCGCAACGTCACAGATGGGAACCACAAGTTTGTAGCCCCTTCGGACGGAGTCCGAGGGGAATACAAATTCGTGCTTTTTTGTGTGCAAGGTCCAACAATCCGGGACAACAAACGTTAGCTTTTAGTTACACGCCGCATATCGGTGGGAATCGACGCCTAGTGGCTTAAACTATAATGACACAATCTTGCTGAATAGGTCAACTGCAAAGAAATAATAAAAACCAAAGAAAGGACAAAAAAAAAAGAAACGAAGCACAAACGTGTTTTAATCGTTTTTACCCCCTCCCCCTTTCTCTCTTTTTTGTTTGTGTGATTCGATTTGTTTTTTTATGATGTCTAACTTCAACCAAACCTCTCGCCTCCTTCTTCAAGTGACCCGTTTTTTGGAAATTCCTTTTGGAATTAACAGATTTCACTCGCCACAATGTGACGAGATGACGTCATCGGCAGGTTTCTCTGTAAGGTGTAGCAGCATTAACAGGCTGTTGCATTATTTTTCTTCGCGTTGAAAAAAATGAACTGAGCTCAAGCGAAATGACACCTCATGCAAAATATACCAAAGGGGCAAGACTCTGGCGCTTCCTTCTTGTTTCGCAGACATGGGGAAGTTGTGAACAAGCAATTAGCCCATACAACGAAGGTTAGCGCGCCTCAGCCTACATCAATGTATGGCCTACCACGACTTGGCTTGGCAGCGGCGTTCCTTACAGGCCTTTGGTCACGTTTAAAAGCCATGGGACTTTATTTTTTAGGCCCGGGGCAGTTGCGACTACACCACCCCTCCGAGTACCTCCTTAACCTCCCTGAACAACTGTTCCCACCGCCGTAACTGGAACTGTGTGCCAATCTACTCATACGAAATGACGGCAGCGCACTCATTGAAATACTTTAGACTTACGATAAGCGAACGCTTGTTCGTAAAATATATTACTGTTTTTTTTTTAGAAGTCGAAGAGGAATAGTTGTTTCACCTAAGGCTTGCAAGCAGGCGTCCTCAAGGCCTGTAGATCTAACGTGCGTGTGAATGTCTCTAATACGACACCGTAGCGAAGAGGCCAACGCGGTGAGATTGGGGTGCCTCCTTGGAACGAGTCAAACCGCTGGAGGAGGTGTGAGGCCGTAGCAACTCCACCGATCTGCGGTGGGAGGAGAAACTGCCCCTGTGTGAAGGACATAAGAGATTACTTACTTTACCACGGCGCCGCGTTTGTCTTGTTTATGGTAAAAAGTGATTCACAAAAAGTATACTAATTTGGTACTTTTGTGATACATTTTGCAAAGTACACTTAAAGTATATCTTTGTTTGCGAATAGTATATTATACATATTATTTTAGCACGCACCACTTCAGCATGCCGGACTCTGTCGATGCGCAGATTTTTACTGACTTCCGTATAAACTCAAACATCTAAAAAAAAAAGAAACGGAAAAAAAGCCGAGTCAGTATTACGATTTCTGCAGCTGTCTGCCATATTTTGAATAGAGAGCGTGGTGGTAAGGGTAATATAAATAATGGGAAGAAGATAAAAACACAAAACACAAGCACGGGCAAGACGATTTGTACGTCCTTGTGTATTGTGTTTTCCTTTTCCCCATTATTTATATTGACATACTTGGTTTCAAGTTTTAAAAGATACGAACTGAAGGACATCCAGCGGGCTCATCGTTTTGCAAACTTTTAAAGTACCCGATACTGAGCATATGAGACACATAGGACTCGTTCAGCTCCGCCACGGTGTCGTTTCAATACCCGCAACGGCAGCAGATATTTATGCTCCCTTCGAAGTGAACTCGAAGATGAAATGGGAATGTGAAATACGAACGCCTCGCCGCCGCGCAATGGAACGACGTTTTATTTATGGTGAAGTCAACGAGGTTGCAGCTTTGGCGGCAGCGCACTTCTCGTTCGGGCCGTTGGGTAAACAGGGCGAAGATTATGGGGCGTCCACCATCAAAGAAGCGCCTGACAAGACAACGTCACATTTCGAGTCGGAGTTTATACGCCCAGTGGGTCCCATAGGGTTTCGTGCGGAGACGACACTGCATACAACATATGCGCTTCGCCGGGTAATGTTTCGTAGCGTGGAATGGACGATGCCTCATTGCTAATATCCTTAACTGGTTTTTATTGTACAAAAAGGAACATAAACAAAAATGACCGCATCTCCACGTGGTGAATGATGTTGATTGAGGCGAAGTTCTGGTGGTGCTGATGATACTGATTTTGTTCAACGTAGTGCTGATGGTGCTGATTTTTTTTATTGCTCATGGGTAGTGCTGAGTTTCGGGTTAAAGGGATTGTCCGGTCGAAACCGGAAGTACTTACGTTTTTGCGCTCGTTACGTCGAGGGAGCCTTCATGTAGACAAACAACATTTTAATTTTGATATATGATCTCCCGTTATTAATTAAACCTTTCATGAGCGTATGTACGAAACTGCACCCCAAATTTCGCCAGTCTCGATGGCTGACATCCGTAGCTGCTGCGTGACGTCACAAAACGCAAAGGTTTGTCGGATAGTCGGGATAACAAGCGTTGGTTGATGGATGTCTTGTATTTTGTTTCGAATTATATAGTCTCCTAAGTCAGTGGTTCTCAAATGGGGGTCGGCGAAGGCATTCTAGGGGTCCGCGAAGCCCTGCCTCATCAGTCAAGCCCAACAATCAAAGTTTTTTTTTTTTTTTTTCAGGTTGAAAAGAAATGTTTTAGTTTTCGGGGAGTTTTTTCGTTTGAACGTCAATAAGAGAGGTCTACTTCACACTAGCCCTTAGTTATATCCATTTATTAAATCATTATTATATTTAACCTATACCTTTCCTCTCCTCTCACCACGAACGGAGTCCTCCATCATCTCCGCCGATCCACAAAGGGTCCGCGAAACATCGATGGTTGAGAACCACTGTCCTAGGCTGTACCATACTAGGCTGTACCTTACTAAAATACGGATCTTTTATTGCGGTTCCCAAGCGTGTGTAAAACGAAAAGAAAAAGTGACGCCCTTTGGCAGGATATTACTCGAAAACAGCCATAAGCTTCGAGGAAACGTATGCTGTTTCGCGCAAACACAACTGCGACGGCAACCGATCGAATTAGGAGCGCTTGCAAAGCAAAGGATACAGATTTCGCCTCTGAAGCGGCGACTATAGGTACACGAAGCGGTATCTGAATACACATATCGGCGGATCCACTGGATCGGTGATGAGGCTGCGGGTCTTTCCTCAGAGGCGATGACCGCGGGTCGAAGGCAACCGGCGAATCGTTCAAATGCATGTCGTCACTTGACTTGGACGTGCTTGGTGAATCGTAGCCATGCTCTATTTGCACATGCGGGTCAAACAAAATTTGGCTGCACGCGTGCTAAGTACAACTTCAGGTATCGTATCCAGGTGGTCTAGCTGTTGGTTTCGGTTTCGCTGCATAAACAAATTGATCCGATTTGGGCGAGGAGTGGATGGACGTAGTTTAATATCGTTGGCACAGCATCACACCCCAGCTTACGAGCTTTCAGTCCGCTTAGAGCTCAGCTCGTAGCTCTCTTCTGCGTGATGATTGCTGCATAAGCGGGATCTCGATCTTGACGGGAACCCAGTCCCTACGCACGGCGACGATCCATTTGTGCCTCGTCTCGCGGAAAAGTGTAGAACGTCATGTCTTGCCTCGCATGTGCTGCGCGGTGGTTGTGGCACCCAACCGCGCAACAAAAATCTCACCCAACCACGAAACAAGTCGAGCACAACAACAAAAACGAAGCACGCTGAGGCGTTCACTCGCAGGTAAACGACGAGACAGAAATGCTCGCTTTGTGTTGTGTGACGTCAGAGCTCCCATGTTGCCACCGAAAACAGCGTTTACGCTAGAGTGCGATTGGAGCAGTATAAATTCAATTACTCATGCAGAGGGGCATATCAAATTCAGATATTGCACGTACGATGCGTCTCGAGGCAATAACAATGATATTCAATTGTTTTCTCAAATACAAAATTTGACCGGACAATCCCTTTAAGTTTCGACTTCATTATTACAGCTTTATGGTCGGTGAAATGCAGAGCCAGTGGTTCTTCTTGCGGATCCATCCATTTGAACGCAACGCCCTCTCGTCTATAAACGTTGAGCCAATGCATGCAAAGTTTAACGCGATTATATACGCATTTGACCGCAGCGCCCTCTCCTGTATAGACGTTGAGCGGCTACATGCAACGTTTCATCCATGACAGATATCCCAGCTCTCGAGTTCCTACCACATCTCAGAGCCCCTTACTCATCCCGCAGTCGTAGCCGAGTGGTTAAGGCGATGGACTAGAAATCCATTGGGGTCTCCCCGCACAGGTTCAAATCCTGTCGACTGCGCAAAAAATTTTTTTTTTAAGAAGACAGATGGGACGGACGGACGGACGGACAAGGCGCTATACTTCATATCATCCTACTATGGACTAAAGGCCAAAGCAACGGGCCGCCAGGTCCAGTCACGTTCCACGCTAAACTAGGACACGCTTAGCATTGGTTAGGTTTGGACGAATAAGGCTCCGAATAAAAAAAACGCTGCGTCATTTTTATATCTTCGACACTGCAAAGAGCCAATAATCCGTGGCTTTATTTGCAATGTAAAATTGTTGAGTCACTCATTGCTCTATCCGAACCACTGTCGGCCCATTCCCATCAGTGATTCGAGACGCGGGAACAGATACGTGCTTCGAAGCGAAATACCACACAATGTCTATGTGGCTCGTGATTGGATCTGGCGGTTCGTAGCTTCTGCCTTTAGTCCATCGTAGGGTGAGACGAAGTATAGACCCTAAGGAGCTTTGCCCCTAAAATGGGGCTGTATTTCTGAGGTGCTTCACTGCAGATTTTATGGCGAAGTGCGATACCATTGCTTTTTAAGGCGAAAGCCTTACTTGTCCCACTTAAAGTCACTGGATCGTCCCACTGAGCGCAAAATCGGAGTAAAGGCCTGCTCACACATGCAGCGGAGCGCTGCAATCAACATAGCGCTGACCTCGCGCTAAGCGCGTGCTGACGGGAGCGTTCATCAGCTTTGTATGGCACTGTCAAAACTGTTTCTCATGGCAGACGATAAGTATAGCTGACGACACGTGACCAGCGCTACCCCAGCGCTTCGCTGCATGTGAAAACCGGCCTTAAAATGGTTAAAAAAACGCGATTGCGCGGCACGCGCCTGTCATTGGGCGACCCTATACTTGTCCCATTACCTTGGCGTCGTTATTGCGGGCGTCTTAGAAGTATAGTCATCAACCTCTATAGGTGACCTCACTTTTCACATTACGTGAAAAACAAGCGGCGTCGGCGTTGTTGTGCCCGAAAGACAACGAGGTAGAGGGGCTGAGGGAAATAAACTGGTATCCCATTTACCAGGCAAAAGTGACCGCCACTTGGTACCGCCATTTTGTACAATCTGATCTCGGAACGCGATGGTGATCTAGTCATCCGCGTTCCGCCACTGCTAGCTTAGCGCCTGCTTCACGAGTGGTAACTTTGGTGCTCCCCCGACTTTCCCCACGAGCTTCAAGTCGTTCTAAAAAGATTTGATTTAGTGGTTTTCGATGACGCTCAGTAAGTTTCTAATTGGAACCATATGTCTATTTTCGGTAATTAATAAAGTTACTTAACGAAATTTAATTAATTAGCCGACTTATCGCAAAGATTAACCACCCACATAATGTCCCTCTGGCCGTATAACCCACCTGCGCAAACCGCATAAGTGTAACTTTCACGGCTTTTTTAAAACAAATCTGTAAAGCTTAAGAAAAAAACCTATATATATATATATATATATATATATATATATATATATATATATATATATATATATATATATATATATATATATATATAGTTATATATTTCTCAGACTTTAGCAAAAAAAAAATCATCGTTCATGCTTCGCCTTGAATTACGATTGCCCAATTGTGGTATTGCTGATTGGCACCATTCGAAAATTACATGACGGGACTAATTTTTCAATACTCTCTTGTCAGACAACCGAATTACTTTGGATATAATGTTTAATGGTGCAAGCCATCAATTAATGAATTTTTTTTTCTGGCTAGATACCATCTTGTGCGCATTGTATTTGATGTCCTTGTTTATCATTAAACTAAATCCCCTCGTATGTACGCGGACAATAACAATCTCCAAAACAAAACAATACAAAAACACAGAGTATTCTAGTTCGACAGCAGGAACCTCGCGTGCACGGTTGTTCTATATCAGACGTGGAAGACGCAAGGACGGGATGTCTTGAGCAGAGCCTGTTTCGTTGTTTCGTTTTTTTTTTTATTCTGTTCAGGAACAGCAGTTTGTCACGACATTCTGTGACCTACCCGATCCCACTACAAAACAAAAATTGCTCAGTTGACAAAGAGGGGGAAGCTACGTGCTCGCCCGACCAATTTCTCGCTTTTCTTTCATCGCCTCAAGCCATTCTCTGCCCGTTAATATACCCAGAGAGCACGGTCACGCGGTAGCGCGTTGATTTCACTACACTGTCAGGTTAACGGTGAACGGAGCATAGGAGGTCACCGCCATCTGCAGCGAGTTTTCCCAAACTGCTTCCGGTCAAGAATCACGTTAACGTAGAGAGTGATTTTGACGGCGCCCCGCGCTGTCGTCAAGCAAGAAAGGTTGCCACAAAGAGTGAGACGGGGCTCGTAAGGACCGAAAGCTTCCGGTTCAACAGTGAGTCGATGACCGGGCGGATGTTTTATGCTGAACATATGAGAGCATCATAATAAAATGGGGGCACGTCAAAGCTTGTATTGGATGATGTCTAGCAGCTCACTGCACGGGCCCATCGCCAATATTCTTTGAAGCGGATAATTTTCTTCTTTTTGTTCATCGCTTCTACTATACAAAAAAAAATGAAATGTAGACTGTAGTAGTCGCGAGGCGCTAATTAAGATTCAAGTAGGATAACAATTTTTTTTTGTAAAGCTCAATAAATCAAAAAACACACGTGGCTAGCTTTGAATATTGTTTGGTTTAGCTGGCTCAGATAACATTTAGCCCACATTGAATGTCAGCGCAAATTAGAGTTGCGTCGAAAGCCGCGGGTGAATTAAGCCGAGAGGTGTTCTACTTGCTTCGAGGGGAAGTAGTCGAATGATCGTGAAAGTGGATCCTACACATGTATATCCTTATTTTAGAGAGCAGCTCTTAGGCGCCCGTTTCCGGCTTGAGCGGCGTCGCCGTCGCCGTCGCCGTCGCCGTCCGCGTAACTGCGCGGTGCATGATGGGTAAATTTCCCCGCTAAATTTAGCGGAAAATTTTCCCCGCTAAATCTAGCGGAAAATATCCCCGCTAAATCTAGCGGAAAATTTTCCCCGCTAAATCTAGCGGGAAATTTTCCCCGCTAAATCTAGCGGAAAATTTTCCCCGCTAAACTTAGCGGAAAATTTCCCCTGCTATATCTAGCGGAAAATTTTCCCGCTAAATCTAGCGAAAAATTTTCCCGCTAAACTTAGCGGAAAATTTCCCCGCTATTTCTAGCGGAAAATTTTCCCCGCTAAATGTAGCAGAAACTTTCCCGCTAAATCTAGCGGAAAAATTTCCCGCTAAATTTAGCGGAAAATTTTCCTCGCTATATTTAGCGGGGAAAATCCCCCTCCTCGAGGTCACGTGACCCCCAGGCCACGTGACCCCCCCCCTCCCCGAGGTCACGTGACCCCCCCTGCCTTCCCCTCCTCTTCAAGAGCTGCGCTCTAATTCGGCGTTA
This sequence comes from Ixodes ricinus, assembly GCA_037355805.1. Classification (NCBI taxonomy): domain Eukaryota; kingdom Metazoa; phylum Arthropoda; class Arachnida; order Ixodida; family Ixodidae; genus Ixodes; species Ixodes ricinus. The sequence goes on along the minus strand of JAZHYW010001727.1, from coordinate 11,454 downwards.
CAGGGAGTTGTAAACGGCTTTCATTTTTTATTTTTCCTAGTTCATTTCGAATACGTTTTTATGCTGGACAGTGTTTAATTGCATCATACTCCTGCTCAAAGAAAAACTGAAGCTGTTCTGTATCTGAGAAAAAGAAAAACACACACCTAAATCGTCTTTATTTGGCCTCCAGGATGACGAATATTGAGGTTATTTTTATTTCGGTGCACGGAGGCTGCAGAAACTCATTTTTAAAGTACCACTGAAACCCCTCGTTCCCGGAGCCTTACGTCATAAAAGGAGTTTTCGGAATCGCCTCTCTCTTGCATTTTCAGCTCCCATCAAAGCTATGCACGCGCACTCTTGCTATTTTCAAAAAGGTAAAAAAAAAGGACGTCACGATTGGTGTTGGTGTGGGGGAATATAGCTGGCATGCTTGTAACTGCACGCGCTGTCCACAAGAGCGACACGCGCTTGGCGGCCCAAATTTTACGGGCCTGTAACAGCTGCCGTTGTAGAATGGTGTCGTGATAGTTGATTCCCCAGGGAGAAGAAAATGCGAGTTCTGCCACATTTATAAGGAACGCACAGTTTTCACTGGCGCTTTGACCGCACTTCGGGACCCAATGCCGTCAAAATAGGCCGCCTAACGCTCAATTATGGCAGATCATTTTACGTACCATCCAGTAAAATGACAACATGGCCGTATGGGTGTTTAGAAAGCGAGAAGTTAGTCGACCTTGAAACGTAGCGTATCCACTCTTGGATTTATTCCGCGTGAAAGGTCGATTTCGACACTACGACCTAACTACTAACCGGGAACCTTTTTCCATGCATCACACAGTCAGCGGTAAATACACATAGATTCGACGGGAGTGTCACAACAAAAGATTTCATATGTTGAGAAAAAAAAAGATGCTTGTAAAGATCTGGTTACTGCTGTTGCTCTGGTCTCTAAAATCACTTTAAAATAATTGGACAAGCGAGACAACCGTCCGAATAATCCTGCAATATATTTCAGCATTCATAGTCCATTCGCAATAAAGAAGAAGAGAACGTTCCTCTTTTTAGCGCTTAAAAATTGTCGTCAGAGTTCTTTTAACACGCCCGATTATGATTCTCCTTCACGCTTTTTGCGGGACTGGGCACATTCTCCTCAATCGGTCGTACTATCCCTGTGTCCAACTGGACTCCAAGGGAAACGATCGGTGCGTCTCCATTTTCCTGTACCCCTTCTCCTCCACCTTTTATCAGTCTAGGCCCCCGGGCAGTCAGAAAAAAAAAAAGATTGTCCTTTCCCCCGTCCGCGTGTTCTGCGGGGGACCCCAACGCACACGGCGTTCCATTGTACTCCGTTCAGAGACAGCAGTAATGACATTACTGTAATGAAATTACAGTAATTAAATTACTTTTGTGGTAATGAGCAATGTAATGAATTACTTCTCTAGGTTAGTAATTTATTAATGTAATTAACTACTTTCAAGCAGTAATTTTGATAAAATTACTCGTTACTTTTGAAATTACTTTTGCCCCAAATTAGAAACTTCGTTTGCAAGCTTTAGAGAAAGAAGAGAAACATTATTTTGCATGGTGAAATGTTTTGAAAGAGACATCAAAGGAAATAAACGACACCATCTGAGCGCAAAGCATCGTACGAAGAACACCACAGATGCACAAAGGAGGGCTGGAAAGGCGAAGGAGAAAAGCCTGCGTGTAGACATCGCTGGAAAGGCACGGCTTACGAACTCCAGCAAAGACAGACTCATGGCGTCCCCTCATCATGACGATATTATACTTCGCTAGTCCCTAAGCTAACAGTGCGGTGGGAGCTGCAAGCCAACCAAAACCAATGGGAGCTGCAAGCCAACCAAAACCAATCGAATACCTTCCTTTAATAACCCGTCCGGTCCCTTTCTCTGCGCGTGGGTATGAACGAGAGCGTGGTTACGTGGCAAACAATAGACATGTGACTGCTCTAATAAGCACCTAGCTTCCACCGCACCGTCAGCTTAAGGACAAACGGCTCATATGCTACGAGGCGACGGGCACATATCACCAGTGAGGTAAATATAATTGAAAACCCGAGGGAACAGGACAAACAGATCCCCAGCCTTGTTCTTTCGTCAAGCAAAGTCAAACCGTAAGCTTTGACCACTGGGATCACCAAACGACCAGAATAAATAGTTAATTCGAAATGCCTCGTCAAGGCGCGAGAACGTTTCGTGCGTCCGCGAGCAAAGCTGGTGCCGCTCACTGGATGCCTCGCGGCCTTCCCTTAGGAAGTTTATTCGCCTACGAGCAGATATCGCCCCCCCCCCCCGGGTTTGTGGGGAAAGTACAGAACTTATAGAAGCTCGCGTCATTCCTTTCCTCAACTAGCAACGCTTCTGCTTATAGTCGGTGACAACTCAAGAAGGTAGGACGAGAGAAAAAAGGTAGAAGAGGAAGAAGCGGACGCAACGCTGGCGAGGGGACGAGGGGAGGAGAAAACCTCCCTCCCCTCGCCAGTGTTGCGTTTATTTCCTCCACTCCACCTTTCTTTCCCTCGCCCTACCTTCTTAACCTGCAACATACTATAGTTACTTTTAAGAACAAGTAACGAGTAACGGTATTTTGTTACTTTTGAGGAATTACTCCTCAAAAGTAACGAAATACCGTTATTCGTTTAAGCCGTCGACGACGCAGTTTAAACAGCCTCGTTTAAATTCCAACCTGAGTATGCGGCTGTTGCGGTAAAATCGGATTGGCAACCCGAAAAACAAATGAACAGTATTCGCTGAACACGTCAGTGGAATGGTACAACTCGGAATGTCTTTGACCCAGAGAACACAATAAGGTCCTTCGGTTGAACCGAATTGTGTATAGACCGACTGTAAACCCGGGGGTTTCTAACGCAGGAAGGCACAGAACCATTTGTCAGCTTCGAAGTTTAGAAGCGGAGAGAACGCAAGGGAGAGAGGAATCCTAGATTCACCAGCCCTTTCTGAAGCGCAACACTGCCGTTTCTTCGAGCGCGTCACTATAGAACGACTGTTCAGCGTCGTCGGAGATGTATTCTCGAGGAAGCGGGGAAACATAGCTATATGAAAACTTGGAGAGACAGCTGCCGCTTAAGCTCAACGACTGCTGAAAAGAGAACGTCACACCATGAAGCAAAATCAGTTGCGTATTTTGTCGTCAAAGTAACGAAAAGGTAACTCGTTACATTTGAGGTAAAGTAACGCGTTCGCTTTGAAGATCAGTAATGAGTAACGTATTTAGTTACTTTTTGAGCGAGTAAAGCCGGGGTCACGCTGCTCATACACCATACAAACGACAGTCTGCAAACACGAGTTATTGCAACATCCGTGGTTCGAATGCCGCCTGCCAAGTTTTCTCCTCGAACTCATCGCCGTGCTGCATTCAAAGCACGGATCTCGCGGTGACTCTCGCGTTCGAATCTGCACGCAGACTGTCGTTTATATGATGTATAAGCAGTGCAACCTTAACTCAACAAATAATGGTGTTTAATTATTTTTTTAAGGGGTAACGCGTACATGTCTTCGGCAGAGCACTCGCTCAAGGCTAGTGCCTCGCACATTTCCACAACAATGGTCGCTGGTAATTCTATATTATGAAGGTGTTTAGGCCTCGATGGCTCGTAGCGTGCTCTGTGGTCCATCGTAAGATGAAGAAGAATACGGAACCGAGAACAGAGTGCCGATGCGGCCACATTCAAGCTCCCACGTCCGTTGCTTTTCTCCCTTCCGACTGTGATAGATCGGGTGGTCGGAAAACAGCTGCGAGGCATTTTCGGGAGGAAGCATGGACATTTGTTGGTTTGGGGGGGGGCGGGGGCGGGACAATGTCTTTTTGCGAAAAAAGACAGATCTTATTTTTATGGTCTTGCTTTTTGGTCACGCCGAAGTGTTTTAGGGTGAGGGAGTAGAATAGAGGTTTTGCTACGCAGAATGAGGTAAATGAGATGTGCGGAAGAAGTAGTTGCTAAAACGTAAAAGTATGAAGGCCCTGACCGAGCGGCACACTCCAGTATCGCGATGAGAAAGGTTTCTTGGGTTTGTCTGGCACGCATTTGTTCTAGAGAAAGTGAGCGTTTTCTGTTTGCTTTTTACGAACGCTTTTGTCTTTTCCCATCAGCGAAATTTATCACGCATCGGAACGGTATACACCTTAAATCAGTGACGTATGTTTCTTTCTTTTTATATTTTTTTCTTACTTCTTGCAAAACCGCTTGAGTTTTGCCAGGCTAGCAGTAGTACCGCACTGGCTAAATTTCTCATCTATAGCTGAGACCCAGACCAACCTGCAGACGCCTATTGGGGCTGACTAAGTTCCGGCTGTCTAAACATACATACATCAAATTACTTTGTGGTATGGTGTTCAGATGGTAAAATTAGTGCCGTAAGTGCCGTGCTTGACCCAAGGCTAGGCCTAATGCTGTAGTATGATCCCGTTTTATTTAGCCAGTGAAGATTATTTCCCGCTGAAAATGACAAAATGTACCGCATTGTGGTGGAGGACCTTGCTTGAACGACGTTTTTTACACAGATCCTCGACAATGCTGCTCACAAAGAATAAAAAGCCACCAGGATTATTTCTGTTTGGGACACATTCTTGCAACGTATAGAGGATTGCAAGCATGACGCCTCACTGGTGCACCATGCGTACAAGAATATGCAGCGTGCGCGTGAACATAGCTTTGGCAAGCTTGCAATTGCACGTACTTCTTCGCACAAGCAGAGACATGGCGGCGGCCGTGCTTGCAATCATCTATACAACATGAGAAGGAGGCATGTAAACTAGGGTGCCAACGTGTCTGTCTGTCTCACGGCGAAGACATCCTTTGCTGCACCACGGCCGGACTGGAAGCGCGCGCTCTCTTTCTCTTCTTACGGCCTTAGCAAACTCCCGGGAGTCAATGGCATTTTTTCTCCGTATGTAGTTCACTTGCTTGCCGCCAGGGGCGCAACCACCTCACCCCACTTCACCCCACTCGGAGAGTCCCTTCGAGCTGCTTTGCGCCGGTGTTCGAGCTTCGTAGGTTGTTGTTTTGGCAACGGTTTATTGAACTTCGCTCCGATTTCAGTCACTCTACCGACAGGCAGTGTCGTCAGCAAACTGCGTTCCCCTGTGTCATGGACGGGACCTCTGTACTTGTCTGACCCCTCGCACGCCGTTGTCACTCAGTCACTCAAAGCGCTTGGCTGGTTTAATTTGCAACAAATTCCTCAGAATACTTCTGATTAACCATGCAAAGGCGGTCACGGACAGAAACGAAAAATCAGCTGGATATGTGCACAAGCCCTCGAGGAAGCACTTTAGGCTGTAATATGCACTTTGCGAAAATTGTACAGACTACTACACCCTCGTCTAGAGCAGCTGACCGACTTCATGTACGGCCTATGAAATGATGATGCAGACCACGGCAGTAGATAGATTGGGCCTGCTTACATTTGACGAGAGTGTACGAATTATTTATCATTTAAAGTTCCTCCACGTAGAAGGGGTCCGTCTCCTCCTGTTCTTGAGTTTCAACAGGGATCCTGGAGGTAAAGACGAGTATAGTTTTTCCGCAATTGCATTTGCTGTCTCTACTTACTACTTTTTACTCCCGAACCTTCGGAGATGTGCGTCAAATATTCACCGTTTTGGGCTTATCAGAAGTGCATTAGGTAGTGGCTGAGGGTCTAAACGTAAGGATCAGGTGTCAAAGGCTATAAAAATCTCGGCCGCAAGTTGCGACAGCGCTGAGATACACTGTCAGACGCGCTCTGTGCAAACGGCAAAGGGTAGCCCAGGGGTGAGGTGACAGCGCCCCCCGCGAATCGCGACGGGAGGTGGCGATTGCCCCAATCGCAGAGGCCGTAAGAAGAGAAAGAAAGCGCGCGCTTCCAGTCCGGCCGTGGCTGCACTGAGTAGCCAGCGCGTGGCGCGCTCGCGCATGCACTCAATCTGTGGCGGTAAAATTCCGTCTAAGCATTAGCCAAGGCTACGCGCTCGAGCTGAGTCACGGCAGATTGCAGGAAGTTCAAATGACAGAAATAGATTGGGCGGAAAAACGGCTAAGCAATAAAACGAGAGAAAAGAAAACGCAAAAAAGTTCGCGAATTTACGTAACTTGGCGCCTAAAAACGCGAAAAGAAATTGAAGTGTAATTTTTTTTAAACTTGGGAAGAAGTAACGAGTAACGTAACTATACGATACCCATTACTTGAAATAAGCAACGTAAGTACGTTACCCCCTACTGCCTTGGAAATGTAACAAGCATGATACAACGTTACAAAATAGTAACGCGTTACAGGTAACGACTTTGCTTGTAACGCGTTATACCGCCAACACTGCCGAGTTGTTACCACTCAAGCAAAAGTCCGTGCGTGTATGAAGGCACTCAAAAGACGGGATCACACTGCTTATACATCATACAAAAGACAGGCTGCGTACGAATTCGAATGCGAGTCACCGCGAGATCCGCGCTTCGATTGTATACATGGCAACGAGTTCAAAGAGGAAACTTTGCACGCGGCATTCCGAACCACGGATACTGGGAGACCCGTGTTTGCAGACTATCATATGTAAAAAAAAAATGATAGCCGTTTACAACTCCCTGTAACGCCAAATTAGAGCGCAGCTCTTGAGGAGGAGGGGAAGGCACGGGGGGGGGGTCACGTGACCTCGGGGAGGAGGGGGGTCACGTGGCCTGAAGGTCACGTGACCTCGAGGGGTGGGGGGCGGAGAAATTTTTCCGCTAAATTTAGCAGGGAAAATTTTCCGCTAAATTTAGCGGGGAAATTTACCCATCATGCACCGCGCGGTCACGCCGACGCCGACGGCGACGGCGGCGCCGCTAAGCCGGAAACGGGCGCCTAAGAGCTGCGCTCTACAAAAAAATGGGTTGTGTGTATGTTTATACAGCCTAGAACTTGGTCTGCCTCAACCGGCGATGAGTCTCCCAGCAGTAGATGAGAAATGTAGCCAGTGCAGTACAACCGCTAGCCATGGGGTCTTTAACGTGCACCACGCAGTAGTGATACACGACCGCATGGCGGTACGATGCTCATCCAGATCGCAACGGGCAGGGGTGGGGATTGGAACCAGGATTCTGGGTATTGTCATTTGTATTATATATGAGCAGTGCGACCCCAGTTTAATGTCAACTAATCGCTGTTTCTCCTGCCGGTGCTGCAGGGTTTCCATTCTTACCGGCACCAAAGTCACTTTACAACCGGCGCTGGATAAGTGCTAAATCAGCGCTGAGGCAGCTGATAAGTGAACGCAAAGTAGGGCACTAAATCAGTGCTGCGCTGTGGGCAAGGACGGACTTTTGTTTTGTGCCTATAAAACCGGAACTACCCATAAAAAGTTTGGCATTCTAAACCGAGTTCCCCAACACCATGGGCGCAGACCGACAGCCGCCTCAGCGCTTGGCAACCAGGAATAGACCGTTTGTTAAATTACCCAAGGACCGTGCCCGAGCGTACTTACACGCGCTGCGCGTGTTGGCGTCTGTAGCAGTAGCTGTTCTAAAACCAAAGCTCAGGATAAATGGTACTTTGTATGTTCGGTCATGCGGCCTCATTTTGGTTATTTACGTCGAGCCTCTTAAGGCCGGTTCAGACACTTGCGTTTGAGTGCGTTTGGACTGCGTTGCGGCGAGAACCGAAAGCGAGTCACCGGCACATCTGTGCTTCGTATGAAGCGTGGAATCCAGTCCAAGGAATCCTCTTGGCACGCGACATAATCAGCAGGGATGTCCTGGTTTTTCGCTGCCGCAACGCAGTCAAACGCAGTCAAACGCAACTGTTTGAACCAGGCTTTATGCAGATAAAGCGAGCGCGTACAGCGCGTGAACTTAGATTTCCAGCACTCTCCTTGATGCTTGGGGAATTTAGCAGAAGGTCTATTGGCAACGAGAGGTTTCGGTGGCTACACCTTATTGTTCCTATCTGTGACGTCAGGTAACAACCATGATTATCGATTGCCAGCGATAGTTGCGATCATGTGTGTAAAGAGCCAGAATGCACAGTGGAGGTGTGATTCTGTACCAACAGGTCGCGATGGGATCGTCTTCCATGTTTATTTATTACATGTTACCCCGCAGCGCCAAGAGGCATTATTGCAGGGGGTGGGTGGGGGGGGGGGGGGGGGTAGAGGTGTGAGGATACATTTGCACAAGAATCACAAACGTCAAATACAAAAACACAAAAAAAAAAAACCAGCTCGTAAAAAAAAAAATTTGTGTTGCAAAATTATAACACTTTAACAAATGGATCCACAATGGTACTAACGCTTAGCCACCTATATAATTTTCCGTACAAGTGAAGGTATGAAGGCACAAAGCACAGTGTTACAGACCACGTATTTTGAATACACATTCACAAAGAAAAATTTACTTTCCTTTTTCCCAGCTATCACGCGACAGTTTACCAAAAAAATTATCAGACGATGGAATTGAAATAGTTCCTCTGGCAATTCGTTCCATTGTTTAATGTTATTGAGGAAAAATTAGAATTTGAATATATTAGTCCTAGCTGAAAATTCTCTAATTTTTTTGGAATTATCTATTCTGCGTGATTCGAAGTGTGGCAGCTCAATGAATTTAGTTTTATCCAGTCCTGTTTGATCATGATATATTCTATGTCAAAATTGTAAACGGAGGCGGCGTCGTCTAGAGTTCAGAGGTTCCCAGTCTATTCGACGTTTTAGGGCACTAGCACTTTGTTTGAAATAGTAATTTTTTGTAACGAGCCTAGCAGCTTTGCTCTGGATTTGTTAAATTTTCTGTTCTAGGTAGGAAATCGTCCTGAGCTTAACGGTGAGACACATGCACAATAAAACGACCGGCACCTCGGAAATTATGCGATTCCTAGTGCGCAATGGACTACCTAAAAGATTTCTGCACGCAACACTGCGCGCGTTACATTATGGTTGGCACGGAGTGGAGTGGCATGGTTCAGGTTTGGATTGCCTCAGTGACGAAGTGGTCCATCTCAGCACTGCCTGAAAGTAAGGTTAGCGCTCGTCCGCATAGCCCCCATTCATCTTCGTGAGAGCCTCCTTTGAAACTCGGCCCTCCAGCGGCCGTAAGTACCTGCCTACACTTAGCGAGGAGTAGGAGTACGGCCGGCCCGGTCCCATACATCTCTGTCAGCCCGGCGACAACTCCAGAGTGAAGCATGACTATGCCAGCTCACGGATCATGTAGACGTCTTGGACATTGGAGGCGATAGAGCAGGATAATCGGCCGAGTATACTCCCTTGTTTTTGTGTTTACCTGCGCAAAAGTCTTGCACGTCGGAAACCCCTCTCCATTGGGCAATGGCAGTTCGTTCTTACGAGGATTCTTTACGTAAAACGTTTTCCTTTGGCCTCGGACACAATTTAATCATATTCTCCCAAGAACACTAGTTGACGTATTCCGGGTCATTCCGTTCAAGGAGCATTGTTCCCAAACACCCGAAGAGCCCAAGTTTTTGAGCATTGTCATAAAAATGGGCTGGATAATTGCTATGCAGAAGCGTCGACAGTTGAGCAAAGGAATGGCGCGAGCTTCCTAAATTGTGTAAGTCAACTTTCCGCAGGGAGGGGGCCGGTCGGTCAGGATGGTGACGACCGATGATGGTGTTCGCCCGATGGAAGTCCCCGGGAAGTCGAATAAGAAAAAAAAACTAAAAGTTGTTCGATCCCGCTGGACACATTACGACGTTGGTTGGTTTACGATGGCCAGTGTGGCCACGTTTATTTCAAAACAAAACGACAACAAGTCAACAGTAATTTACAATTCAAAACTCCCAAAATTACAACCCATACTTTAGCCCCAGTCTCAACAGCCGAATCTTCCCGATCTCAAAAGCCGAATCCCCGAGAATCCTCTCGGCAGCCCTTTTCTAGACTCGTAGGGGCCTCCTTTCCCTCCAGAGACGGACCAATCACTTCAAATTTAACCATTGTCACGTGGTACACTCTTACCCAATGATCAGCGAGCTGTCAACGTGACCCCCTCCGACACTTCAACGGTCAAACCCAAATTCCTTGTAGAGTCACCACATGCTTCCGCTGCCGCCTAGCTGGCGCCACACAGTTAAGTTATTGCGTCGATTAAAAGCGAAGTTTCTACACTAAGCGGCGAAATACGCCGGACACAAGCACACCCGCTTAAAAGCCACAAGCGCGGACAGAAGCCCAAGACACGTGTGTTCCGGCGCCCCAAACTGAAACCCAATCCGTTTGTTAACGACCGGGGTCCGACTCTTCTCTACCGAGCCCCGCGGCTGGAAGCCCCCCGCGCGCGAGAGAACAAGACGACTCCCCGTTCATGCTCTCACCCCCTGCCGCGGGCCTGCGAGCAAACGCCCAAAAATGTGGACACAAACATAGGCAGATAAAAAAAACAATGCCGACGCCACTGTAGAAAAATAGGACTTTTCTAAAACAAATCTTACTTATTTCAAACCATAATACTCCGTTCGTTACTTAACACCTCCCCACCAAGAATGTTGCAAGTACACTTGCTGTTCGCGCAACATCTGTCCCCTTTTCAGAGACAGACGCGTAGCATACAAAAACAAAAACAACAACAAAGGAGCTATACCCCTCTCGAAGAAAGACCTGTTGGGCGACAGAAGAAAACGAGCAAGAAACAAAAAACAGAAACAAACAAAGTTCGGTGAAACCCAAACCGCGCACGTTCCAGATTCCACCATGACCAGTATTTATACAAAAAGCGGAAAAAAATAGTAACTGTGGCTGCAGGCAAGCAAACCCGAAAACATCAGCAGAAAAAAAAAGTTTGCTTTACCTAATTTATACTTGAATCTGTTTCTCCAGACCTGCGCATTCCAAAGAGCTCGCAAAGCCCTGCCGCAGGTCCGCGGGCCAACGCTCTCTCTGGTCATGGTGAACCTCCGGAGAAAACGGGAAGGGACTCACCCACTGTTGTCTGGCAACATTCAATTAGCTGCTCCTCCAGTCGCCACCACCCACTTGCTGCAGTGTCCCCTCTCGGCCTGGCGATCGTGCCCGTCGTCTGGAAGCCTCGGTTCCTTCTCCGTTCACCGAAAAGAAGAAAAAAAAAATCACACACAAAAAACAAACGCACCATTCTCCGGCACCACAACGAAGGTCAGCACTGAAGCGACGATCTCGTCTCTCCTCTTCGAGGCCTGCCCAAGATATTCTGTCGCCGCTCGCTGGGGATGCTTCGCCGGTCCGTAGGTGAAGCCACAGGCCGTCCTGTTCTCCGACGTAGATGACGCCCAGGACCACCTGTCAGCTGCCACCACTCCTTTTGGGTAACTGTACCCCCCCCCGGGCTTCTCGCGTAGATATTGAAAACGGTCCTCCCTCCGGAAGGAGCGAGGCCTTGTCCGCAGTCCAGCAGACACACACGACTCTTTCGCGTAACTGTACCCCCCGGGCTTCTCACGTAGATATTGCCACGGTCCTCACTCCGGCAGGAGCGAGCCTTGTCCGCAGTCC